>JASFAX010004844.1:0-2500 GCA_030737875.1 Allium sativum
CTAAACTAATAATCTTAATTTTCTGAATAGTTTTGAGGAGGAAGAAGAATGGCAGAACTTCTGCATTGTCTCAAAAATATGAGATTTAGCTAGGCTCCACTAGCCTATTTATAGGTGTTCGAGATCTTATCGTACACGCAGCGCTGAGTCAGCAACTGTTTTGACACAAAAAATTGACTTTCCAATGTTTGAATTTTTGAATTTCGAATGTTTGAATTTCTGGAATTTATTTAATTGTTACCATTACATTAAGCCTACACTTGTGGATAGTGGATTTGTCGGGCGGTTCCGGGCAGACTTCTTCCACAAATTGACTTAACCTCATGTCCTAGTACCATTACATGTTTTATTTATGCACTTAGACCCCTCACATTATATTTACCACTTGTGGATGCTGGATGTGCAGGGCGGTTCCAGGCAGACTTCTACCACAAGTGTAATCTAACCTCGTGTCTAAGCGCGGTTACAGTTTCCTATTTACTGTAAATTTCCTATATTTTACATGTCATCATATTAAACCCATTTTATGTCGCATGTTCTTTCTAACATACAATAAATTCTATTCTAACATGTAATCGTTTAATCGTGTAATTGTTCAAATCAAACAAACTAACATGTGATTTTCTCAATTTGTATCGTTACTGGTCCAAATACATAAATGTCACAAGTTAACAATTGTTTCCTTATCCTTCCAGCAACTATGTTCAGCCTAGCACTTCACTAGAACTATAATGGGTTGGAGGACAATAAAAGAAGTAATCAAAGTTAATTTTATTTTTCCCCTTATTTTTCCTATTCGTTTTCCATACTAAAATCTCCCATTTTTTTAATTGTTTCATATATGCTTGATTTTATTTCTCAAACTACAAAAAAGCTGTTCTATTTTAACTTTTAAATTTTCTCTCTCCTACAACCAATCTGCAGTATTATATCCACTAAATACATGTGCTTTCTAAAAAGGTACCAGAATAAACTTCATTTAATACGTCATAAAATGCAGAAACAGGCAATTTATTTGTAATTGAATTATTTAACTAGTATTGCAATAATGGGAGAATTAAATACAACTCCCTTCTTTTTTTGAGTAATGTCCAATACACTATATTTTTGTTTAACATTTTTTAATCAACGGTTGAAATCTAAACAGCAAGTTGTTATATACTCCTATTTTACAATATCTAGATTTTGTAAATGCAATCTCGAATTATGGATAAAAAGGGTTGTTGCGATTTGAATAATATATTATGTGATTTTATACTGGTTTTGCTTTACATGTGGCATATGTTCAGAATAATAATGAAGCAGAACAATTTCCTATTTTCTCATTAATTGTGTGGATTTCCTTCTCTTTCCTTAATTCTTCTTGAACAATATCATCTCGATTCTTAGAGTGCTTTTCTCAATTTTATGAAATTTCCATGGCTTGGTTAGTATGTATATATGATATGCAAGGTTAAAATACGAATTAGAGTGAACGTTTTTTGTTAATATGAATAACATAATGGATTTTTGCCATGTTTAAGGGATTTTTTATTGGACTTAATTTAATTTAGTTTACTAATAGTGCATATTAACAATGCTTGTAAAACATGGTAGACCTGCGTTCTTTCTTTTCATAGAAGAGGTTAGGACCCATCTGCTGATTTTTTATTGATATTAGTCAGTTTCTTCATGTTTTTCTTCTTCTGAGAACTCCCTTTTTCCCAATTCGAAGTTAAAAGATATCTGATAACTGTATACACTCCATAGTCAAAACTGATGTATAATTTCTGAGATTACTATAAATTTGACACTTTGAAATGATATTGGTCTTAGTAAAGGAATTTGAAATTTTGTTTCTTGATTAGTTTAATAAAGTGGATTTTTATTTCCTTTCAAAAAAATGACCATTTTCTTCTCAAAAGTAAATCATTTATCCTTTTATAATTTGCATAGCCTAGCATTCATTATTTATACTGGGTTTTTGGCATTAAATTCCCGAGATTATTACCATCTTTTTCATGCAGTTGCTCTTTGCTTGCTTCTCTATTTAGTTATGCATATGAAGTTTTCAGATATAGACAAATGATTTTTGCTAGATTTTAGATTCATACTATATGTGTAGCTTGGACTGAAAGATTCAAAATAATCAGTTATTATGCCATATATCAATTTAGATCCTTGAAATTTGAGTGGCCAGTATAAGATTCTAATCCTAGCTTATAAATTAGATTAATCTATTATCAACTTAAAATCATCGTTTCTTCTTATTTTATAGTCTATTGGCTCTATATCTTTAGGCTGCAAAAAATATGTGTTTTTCCTTGATAATTAGAATCCATACACTTCGGTGAGAAAAGCTAAGATTCGAAATCCTTATACTTTATTCAAAATCTTTGCTTGTTCTCACTATATGAATGTTAGAGATTGTTCTTATCAGTGCAATGTGTTGGAAAGTAAACCCAATTAATGTGTGTTCGTAATTTGTTGTGTCTATTTAAGTTAATGGTTGTGCCTTATG
>JASFAX010004844.1:7500-38114 GCA_030737875.1 Allium sativum
ATTTCCTAAAAAAATATCTTTTATACAGCTAATGTGAAAAGTCCATTATACGAATAAAAAGAAGAATTATCATAGTTGATGTTTACTTGGTAAAGTGGTGAAACATGCAAGCATGTTTACTTTGGCCTCCTATTTTGTGTTGAGCTAAGCATGTTTTCTTATTTTAGCAGTAAGTGTGGACAATATGTGCATTCTTGTTCCCACTGTCAAGACACAATCTCAAGAACTGCCTTTGGAGGGATGAGTAAGCAATGGACTTGTTGAAGTTGAGCCTTCCATAACCCTTGATAGTCTATCTGAATTTCTAGCTTTTGCTATTGGAAGTTTTATTTCAATGCTTGCATGCCGCATTTTCTCTATGTTTGCTGCTTTGGCTGTTCTTTTGGACTTCGTGTTGCAAGTCGCACCATTCACTGCTCTTATTATGCTCGAATATGGATGAGGGAAAGTGGAAGAAAATGGACAAAAAGGCAATTGCATTGATTCATCAATATTTGGATGATTCTGTATTCCACCATGTGGCTAGTTGTGAATCCGCGAAGGCGTTGTGGAACAAATTAGTATCTTTGTATGAGTCGAGGAGTGCTACAAGTAAGGCTTTTCTGGTTCAAAAGTTGGTGCATCTTAGATTGGATGAGGAGAAGTTTGTTGCAGAGCATTTGAATGAGTTTCAGGATGTCATCAATCAATTGGCAAACATGAAGGTCAATTTTGATGATGAGTTGCAGGCTCTTTTGTTGATAAATTCTCTTTCAGAAAGCTGGGAGATTTTGGTTGTTTCATTGAGTAATTCCAATGTTAATGGAACTATCTCTTTGGAAATGGTTCGAAGCAGTCTTTTGAATGAGGAGCTAAGAAGAGAAGGGTCGGAGTTGAAATCGGTTCTAACTAAGACGATGGTAGCAAGGGACTCGGGGAAAGATACAAAAAGGAAGAAGAAAGGGGCTAATGTAAAGGTGCTTGTTATTATCATGGTAAGGAAGGTCACAAGCGCAGTGATTGCTATTCATATATACGAGATATGAAGAAGAAGAAGGCGCAAGTTGATAATAATAATGATTTGGAACAAGCAGGTTTTGTTGAAGGTACCGAAAGCGATTCTTCATGTGATGTCCTATTTAGTGTTGTGGAGCCTTGGAAGATGGATTCAGGAGCCAGTTTTCACATATGTCGTGATCGGAAAAGTTTTTCTTCATATGAGAAGAGTGTTGGCATGATAAAGACGGCCAATGGAGTAGAGCTACCAATTTGTGGAGTTGGAGCTGTTAGGTTTCGGATGCACGATGGAGTGGTGAGAGAAGTGGCAGGTGTGAGGCACATACCCACTTGTTCGCATAACCTCATATCTCTCGGTCAGTTAGATCGCCGCAGTTGCACTTATGAGACTCGAGGTGGAGTTTTGAGAGTGAAGAAGCATGGTCATGTGATGATGCAAGGAGTTTTGGAGGAGGGAAACCTATATAGTTTGGTCGGTTCGGTGGTCAACAATGAAAGGCGGGTGACGGTTAAAGAACCTAGTCCACAGCAATGTGGAGAGGTTAATATGGTCACTACTGATGGTCCTAAGGTGGAGGATCATGGTATCGACAAGGGTCTAGATGTTGATGATGCTCGAGGGATCCTAGAGATGAAGAGATCATGTCAAGCGGAAGACGGATGTCGAGTTGTGAAATCCACAAAGATAAGATGGAGGTCTTTGTGGTATTACAAACGCTTTTGAAGACCGCTGTTGGCGTGGTTCACGGATGATGGAGGTGCACCATTAGTGGGCGATGGTGGATGTTTGTAATGATGTTAATTGAGAAAAGAAGGTTGAAAGTGGGAGCTAAGTTGGCAAGTGTTGAGTGGAGGAGATGTTGTGATTTGGTATCAAGGTGGAGTGTTGAGAATTGTGATACGCAAATCACAATTGCAGGCAACAAATTTTCTATGTAGATCCATTTTTTGGTGGAGATATTTGGTGCTACTTTTGTAGAATATTTGAAAGTGAAGGAAAAGATTATTTGGCCCTTATCCAAATAGATATCTGATATAAATGAAGATAATTTGGATGACAAGTTTACTTGAGTGTCAAGTTTACTTGGGTGGCAAGTTTACTTGGGTGGCAAGTTTACTTGGATGTCAAGTTTACTTGAGTATGAAGCAGTTCACTCTATAAAAGGCCTAGTTGATATCTTCATTATATGGTGGAAAAAATTTTCATTGTTCTTCATTATCTTTCTCCTCAAATTGTTTAGCCATTAGATATTCTCTACCTATTTCTCAATAAGGTTATTGATTCAAGTTGTAATTGTTTGTAACCATAGTTGAGATCGATTGTAAACAATTTTTATTGGTGAATCAATAAAGAGGGTGGTTGGGTGGAATATCGTGTCCTCATATTTCCAATATTGTTTGTTTGCTGTTTGTTTTTCAATCACATTCATCTCTAAGTGATTGGGTGAAAAAGATCAGTTTTGTTTTTCGAGTGTTTTGTCAAACTTCCGCTACGCACAAAACCCCAACATTATATATATATATATATATATATATATATATAGTGCTTTTAGAACTAAAAGAGAAGAAAAATTGAACATGGCTGATAATCTCTAGAGAGGACGAGTCCATATTCCGTGGATATAATAATTATTCATCTTGCTAAGTTTTAGTAGCGATCATTATTTAAAAAAATGTATTTGTTTTGAACTAAAAAGACTATTGATAAACTAGGTTTACTGCATGGAAAAGAATTTTGAAAATACAAAGCAAAGATAACAAATGAAGGTGGAAATATTTTTAATATGATAATGTAGTTATACTATAATATAACAGTTTTAAAAAAAATATGCAAAATTACGTGTTTATTGAGGGAAAAAATGTACAAATCCTTTGAATTCATTTTAGATGTCCTTGTGTATTTAATTATATATGTCACTAGTTTAGAAAATTTTAAATTGAATCAAGTAATTAAAAAGAAAAAAATGTCGGTGGATATGACTAGGGGTGGGCATAAACCGCGCCGCAATTCGGAAATCACCCAGACCAGACCGTAAAAACCATGCGGAAAACCGCACCAGATTCTCTCTCTAAAGCAAACAGTTCAGAGCGAACCGAAACGCAACGATATGGTTTGGTTGCGGTTTGAACTATTACCAAACTATATTAAATCGAACCGAACTGCATAACTACTCCGGTAATGTTATGATAAAAAAATAACAAATTCCTATCTAACTTTCTATTTTAACAATATATATTCTATTTTCAGTGTATGTTTTAGTTATATAAATTCAAGATAACACTATGTGTTTTAAGCTCAGGTGACACAATGTCATACAATCGTAAATTGATTGTAGATGGAAGCAATTCTCTTATTTCATATTTAATATGGGTTCAAACCGGACCGAACCAAAACCGAACTGTATTACATTGAAACCAAACCGAAACCGAACCGTTCGAACGGTTAGTATAATGGTTTGTATTTTTGGAAAACCGTCTGATGTGGTGCGGAAGCGGTTTGAGCTCGAAACATCACCGAAACGAACCGCGCTCACCACTAGATATGACAGTGACATGAGATGTCAAAATTTTGAAATCATTACTTAGACCATCTCTAGCAGTAAAATTGTTTTTAATAGGAAAAGAAGAAAAAAAAGTTACCATTCCATGCTTCTCCACTAGGATCATGTTCTTTTTTTTTGGATTGTTAGAAAACAAAAAAAAATGTAAAACTGGTTTTTGAAATCCTTTCAGTGTTAAAAAGAGATTTCAGACCTTCGTTTCACCAAAAAAAAATGTGTTTTCTTTGAAGGAAGGGAGGAATTATAGGGATTAAAATAAAAGTCTGAAAAGTGTGTAATTCCGGTATATGGATCCACGTTTAAAAAACAAAATGGAGCAAATCCCCACTTCTTCCTCTTTCTTGCGTTCGGTTCCACATTGCTGTAGCACGAGGAATTAAGAGTAAACAAGAATTCATCTCATTTTCACTGGGTTGGACACTGTTAGGGATGCTCTTCTTTGGAAAAACCAAATGTTACGTATATATCCTTTAATATCCTATAGTTCTTCTCCAGCCACGCCTTCATTGCACTCGAATAAAGCAGATAAGTTACAAACTAGATTCACAATCACACAAGCAAGGTACAGTAAATCGAACAATGAGCAATGGAAAAATGAGCAATCGAACAATGAGAAATGTAGCAAGACTAGATGTACCCTAATTACTACCCCAATCGATCGGCTCCTTACCCCGTAGATACTCTGTGCTGGCACCATAGTAGGATGTATCACTTCCTAAAGTGGAAAGCCCGTTATTTTTAAGATGCGTAGCCATATCTACTGATGTCACAGCGTCTTATTTTCCCAAAGTCAAGAAGATTCATGCACTCACATGAGTCCGACGGAATCGCCGTCAACACCCTCACTCAAGTGACCTCTTATAATCAACTCAGTAAGTGTGCCCTGACCCCTACCTAGTTTGGCGTCCTCCTTTTAACACCAAGATGGGTTACTAACTGAAACAGGTTCACAGAACAAATGATACAAGCTACCACCTAGGCTTGCATCCCCACTACTAGGATTTTTGACAGGTTATGCCTAAGAAATTAACAAGCCCGCATAACCCTACCATGTAAAATAGGTTAAGTTTGTCGGGTTTATATAACCCCCTAGAGATTCAAGCAAGTACTTAACCTCCTATTGATTCAAACAAGTTTACTTTACACAATTTTGACAGCTTCATATAACCCCCATAGATTTAAATAGGTTAAGTACTACAGGTTAACAGGTTATTACCATTTTCTATTTATGCATGTTAATGCACCAGACCTCTCACATTAAGTCGACCACTTATGGATGCTGGATATGTCGGTCGGTTTCGGGCAAACTTCTACCATAAGTCGGACTTAACCTCATGTCTTAGCTCCGTTACGTGTACATTTGCGCACTAGACCCCTTACATTAGATTAACCACTTGTGGATGCTAGATTTGTTGGGCGATTCCGGGAAGACTTCAACCACAGGCGTAATCTAACCTCGTTTTTAAGTTCAGTTACAGTTTCTATTTGCAGTAAATTAGGCATGTTAATTCTTAAACAATTTTTCATGTTCATCCATGGTTATGCCTCAAATCCCAGTATGGTCCACGATACAAGTTATGCCCCAAATTAAAGTTTTAGATCAAGGTATATAGATTATGCTCCTAAATCCCAATCATGTTTTACAATACAAGTTATTCCCTAGTATCATTCCCAACCATTCCCAATTTCGTTCGTTCACATATTTCAGCGGTAGGCCTAGGCTCGAAGGTAGCCTGGTTATAAAAATAAAAAGGGAAGAAGAGGGAGAAGGGAACAAGAATAGCATAATAAAAAAGAAGGCACATGATGACAGAAATAGGCATACGGTGACAGAAATATGCGTAGTAGCAGAATATGCATATGATGACAAAATTAGGCATGATAACAGAACAGGCATATCAAGAAGAGGCATATGAGAACTAATCAGTAGATTAGGTGTACAAGTAATGGCAGATCTAATTAGTTATGATTCAGGTTATTAATAGGCACAAGTTTAGATTGAACTTATGAACATGTCGGGATTACTTTTTAAATGTTTATATCTGAAAATAACATAAACTCACTATGGCTGGATCTAAAGAACAGAGAATTGACTATTGATGTTGTAGCATAGATTCTTGTATGCTTATAAGTTGTTGCAGAAGAATAGGCTAATTCAATCTGAGTTGGTGCAGCACCTCGTTGTCTCCATTATTTTTGATGAATAAACAATAGAAATGAGGTCCTATTTATAGCCTATGGTCAACGAATCTAGTCAAGAAATGAGTCCACGTTCACATAATGGATCTACCCCAGATCTGCATGGGGTCGACCCTGGGGTCGACACCTCCTTATAGGGGTCGACCCATGGGTCGACACACATAGGGCATGGTGTCAACACATAACGGGCCAATTTCCCACTCCTTGTCGCCTTTTGATTTTTATTTCTGGACTGGTTTGT
This sequence comes from Allium sativum, assembly GCA_030737875.1. Taxonomy (NCBI): domain Eukaryota; kingdom Viridiplantae; phylum Streptophyta; class Magnoliopsida; order Asparagales; family Amaryllidaceae; genus Allium; species Allium sativum. The sequence goes on from JASFAX010004844.1 coordinate 13,498, forward strand.
TTATATATAAATAACTTATATGTATACAAACTTCAAACATTAATATCTTCTTCATACGATGTCTGGTTTACGCAACTCGGAGACTATCTTAAGCAAGATTCCGAGCCGAACGCAATGGCGCAGCCCATTGTACTTAACTCCTAATATTTAATTAAGTATTATTTGGTTTATCATTATAGTGTCTTTGAAAATTATAGGGTGTTACAGATATTCATGATCCAAAAATAAAAAATTATTTATTTGATATCACTTGAATAGATGTAAATTTTGAGATACAATGAATCAATCACACAAGATTAATAATTTCAAATCTGAGAAGTGTGTGAGATTCAAAATATCATAAATTTCACATGATTTCAAACGAACACATCCTTAAAAAAGGTGATCATGAATAAAGATAAATTTCATGATGTATCATAATGATTCAAGCCAAAAAAAATTCGATTCAGAAATAATCAAGCCAATCCAAAAATCAATGAAATTATCACAACTGAAAAATAGCAGTGTGCTGTAATGAGTATAAATTTTCAAGCCTTTCCAAAATGAATTAGAAGAAACTCAAAACAGCAAAGGTGTGTGAAATTTCATTAATTTTCCGATCTTCAAAAAATTTAGAATTCATATTAACAGTGTTCAAGATATTACAAGAATGCTTTGGCACTGTTAGAAATTCAGAAATAAAAAAGAACTAAACTTCAAAATAATTGTAGAAATTTACAATATTGAATTCAAGATCTGGAAATGATTAAAATATTAGAGTTTTATTCAAATAAAGCGAATTTCTAGAAAACCATGAATTCTTCAATTTTAAGTTATGAAACTCAAAATAAAATAAAAAATAATACGGTGGTGTCAAATAAAAAACATAAGAGACAAAGAAAAATAAACCGAAAGGGTAGAAGGAGGAATATAATAAAAGGATAGAAATAGAGAATATCAATAGAGATGAGTTTAGAGATCATACTAGAATTCGATGTAAGCAAATGAATCTCTAACTCAACATACTTGGCTAAGGAACTCTGAATAATTCAAAGATGTGAACCAGTTCGAATAAAAATTTGCAATCCAGTTCCTCAACCTCCTCCGGTACCTAACAGTTTAGGGGATTGAGCGGTCTAACAAAATTATCGAAACCACTCATAGTTTTGTTTGCATCTTTCGGTACCCAAACATGTTTGTATAACAATCCATTCAAATTTACCTTTATATCTTTTCGAACCCAACTCTATTTGAATTTAGTTGAATTCTCTTTATTTGTTTTTGAGGTCCAAAATGGATTAAATAGTTTGTTATCAAACAAACTCTTATCTTGTTTGTGATTCAAAAACCTTCTGGAATTTTCAAAGTTCAAATTTTAAGAACGACTCTTCTTGAAACAATTTGAAGGATTTTTAAAATCATAAGAATTTAGTTTTTCAAAATCATTTGTTTTCCCAAACCCAAGACCATTTTTATTACAAGAAGAAAATTGATTTTTCAATAGCATATTCAAAGATTTTTCTCCAATTGAAAAACATTGTAAACTCAATTCAAGATCATTGATTTTGGATTTAAGATTAGAATTTTCTTTCATCAGATTTGAACAACGATTAATGTTGATCTTTCTCTTTTCAGCGTCATTTTGTTTCGAAACCAAAATTTTGATTTCAGGCAATTTGATTTTGGTCTTGGATTCAAAAATCTCTGATTCAAACTGAATTTGTTTTTTAAATTGTTGTTTCTCGGAACTCTTGAATTTTTCAATATCGTTTTCAAGCTCTTTCAAAACAGATCCAGTTTTCAACAGGCTTTCACTTTCAAAAATTTCATGTTTGGAATTTTTGGTAGTCTTAAAGTTTCAAATTCCTTTTGCAGAAAATTATTCGAACTTAATAACTCAATCTCGTTCTCTTTTAGGATCAGTATTTCATTTTCAAGCTTTTGAATATTTTTATTGAGATGAACGAGATTAGTTTTCAATTTCAAACAATTTTTACAATAAGAATTTTCAAATTTCCTGACATTTTCTAGTTTTGATTCCAAACAGTTATTTTTGTTGGTCAACTCAAGAATTTTAGATTTCAAAGATTTGTTTTTCAATTGGAGTATATCAACTGGTTTAGTTAAATTAACACACATATAAACTAAATCTTCGTAATAGAAATTTTCTGTTTCATCGTCTGTTGAGTCTCCATTGTTCGATCCATCTGAATTTTTTTCTAAACGACCTGTTAAGCATATATTTTAATCTGAGTAGTCCTTCTAAGGTTTTGAGCAGTTGCCGTCTTTTCCATACAACGCGCTGAGAGTTCTCCTGATATCATGTGCAGATAAGCAATGAGAAATAAGATTAAACTGATCTATATTAATGTAAGAATAAATAATATTCATTGCAATGTCATTCCCATCAACATAATTATCTCCATTCATAATTATATCCCAATTTTTAATATTACCAGATTTTAATAGGAGTCCATTTCTGATTTCCATTTTAAAAAATCTATACCACTAAAAATTGTTGGAATATGACTGGACTGACTCTCAGAAGACTGACAACTAGGGAACACCATAACTCTAGAGTTTATAAAATACTAGGCTCTGAAACCACTTGTTGGATTTAGAATAACCCTAGAGGGGGTGAATAGGGCTTATTGACTTTAATTCGAGAAATTAAAATATCTTAGAACAAATTGCAGCAGATAAAGAAAAATGCAAAAATAAATAACAAGTTTTTACCCAGCTTTGAAAAACTCTGCCTACTGCTGCATTCCTAAGATTTTTACTAGGTATTAAAACAGATCCCGCTTACAAACCTTGTAAAGTCGCATACCCTGCTCCTGTTTAATCCTATGCTGAAATTCCTAGACTGGTCTATATCCCCTAGATCAGATTTCCTCTAGTAACAGACCCGTTGCCAGTAAACCCTAGTTATTACAAACACTAGAAAACTGCTAGTTAAATTGTATAACTAGATGACCTAGTTTTTACAAAAAATTAAACTAGAAAACACAAACGATGGTTTTACAAGAGTTTAAAAAACAAAAAACTTAAAAATAAAACCAAATTAAAAACCCCTTTTTTAATTTTAACTTAAAAACAAGGCCCACCCCTTTCACTATTTCATTTGTGAGCCTTCCTTCCAAAAATGTCAGCTGGTAAAAAAAAAGGATTTGGGTTTTCAAGAAAATCCCCAAACTCGATCGTGGTAACTTTATTTTGTTCTTTGAATTGGCTTCACTTCTAGCTACTCTCTTGTTCAATCGATTTGGGTATGGCGATCGAAAAGATGTGAGTTTCTCTGAGAATTTGTTCTTCGATTTTCTTTAGAATTTTTGTCTTGTTCGTTCTATGTATGCCTGTGATGATAATAGTGAATATATATATGATAATATAATTCTATAACATAATTCTGATTTCCCAATATGACTTCAATTGATTTGCATGATTTTTGGCTTTATAACTTTCTGATAGAATCGACTTTTAGAGCTTGAGTTGTCTTGGAAACATATATTTGTGGCCCCTTGAGTTTTTGCGTGATTTGTTCCCTTAATTTTAAGCTTTGAACATTAATTGAAACTGGCACGAGTCCATTGCTGATTTCTGGAAACCAAATAAATTTGTTTTTGCCATTTCTTGCTGAAAATATTTTCTAGCCAAATTTAACAGTATTCAAAACACTGTTTACAATTTTTATGGAAAAAATTGAACGTCCTTTTTACACCTGTAAATGTGTGACATAATCTACTTCTTGCCACAAATACACTGTGACCAATAGTTGAACGAATTCATAATAAGCCAGTTGTGTTCCTAGAAATAAATAAATGTATTTACTTCCCTTTTGAACTATTTGTTGTAATCATGCATGAAAAAGATTTTTCAAACAGATTGAGTCAAAATTTGGGTATCTGCGTTTGTCTTGGTATTTGACCTGTGAACAATTACAATCCATTGTAACGAAAAGGAATTCCGCTCGATCCGAATCAGTCGCTAAACCGATCCAGACCGTTCGAAACGCCTGATTGTTTTGAGAACACGACAAAATAAAACGCAGACGGAAGAACATTTCATTGTTTATTACAACAATTCATCAGAATACTAGAATATACAGAGTATAAATCAATATTACACAAAAATATCAGAGATTTAAATTATATTTAAATACATAGCAGTGGAAAATAATACAATACACAACTAGAAGAGATATACGGATACAAAGCTTTCCGGATATCATTCCAGCTGTAAACCAGGATCCTATGGATATAAATCTGCAAAACCAAAACTACTAGCTGCCCGTGTCAAAATAAGGGCACCCAGAGTTTAGGTTAAAACAATAAACTCCAGGTCAGTCATGGGACTGGTGTGAGAACTAAAACAGTTATTAATCTTTAGTTTAAAGTTCGGTAAATCAAGGGACCACGCCGTATAACACGGAACGGGTTTCCTCCCAAGAATACCAGTGCATATAACAATAGCGCAATGCTAAATAAAGAAAAATGAAGCTATTATAAGACCCAAGTCCTATCACACAATGCAACACAAGCCGGGGGATAGGGTTTTCCCTTGTAATAGCCAAATATGCTTAGTACGTTTAAAACAAATCTTTTGATACTATTATAAGTGTATAGTGTATAAAACAACTTCAAATCATAAGTATCAATCATAGACGGCATGGGTACAATATATCATGTCGCCATACTAGGCTCTACAAATAAAACCGCAAATGTCACGTATTTGGAAATTGGGTTTCCATCTATGAACCGAGGCAAAAGATAGTCCTCTACCGATTCGAGACAATCTAGCCTACCATGTCTCAGGATCAGAGCTCGAGTGACCCTTGGATCGTCAGGGCCAGTCCACCGATGTGGATTAAAATGCCTGAACACTACGTTTCCCCGCCCTTTGGGGCGCAAATGAGCCAACAAATGATTCCATCGGAACCGGATCGTCCGATCAAACCTAGGCGCCTCGCAACAGCAACAACCACATAAGTCAAACTCGTCAGGGCATGTAAAACCACTGACGCCACTTTTTAGCTAGTAAGAAACGCATGCCCTCCCTGAGGTCCGTCTCCCGTTTTTGGTTCACAACCGGGGTGTAAGGCTCGCGAATTCACGTTACACAAAGCTATGCCACACAAGCTGTGCTTTGATCATCACCACAAGACTTTGCTTTTCAACAGAAGCCTTGATCAATTACCACTTAGGCGTGCCACACAGGCAATTCACTCCATGCGTTTGATATCCATCAATATATAACCCCTGAGCTCGTACGTCTCAGAGAAGGGCGTTAAGCAAGAGAATAAATTCTCCGCCGCCAAACAGATATAAATTTAATAGAAATCAATCACACAGACTAAAATCCAATGTCAGACACACAGTCCATTTACAAGTTCGTTCTAGGTCAGAACGGAACCGGAGGCACCTAGTACCCCGCATATCCATCGATCTCCAAGTACATCTGGACGATCATTAACTGTTTCCATCTTCTTGGCTGTACAGCCCAATCAAGATCATCAGTAACCACCCTAATGACGTGAAGGCCTTCGGTCTTCAACCACCGTCTTCATCTTCGACACCATGTCGAATCAGTTATTCAGAATGGGATAAACCCGGTCTTTCCGAACAACTCGCGTATATATAATAAACACGTGTTACACAAACACAACATACGCCTCATTCCAATTCATAATATTCTTTTATTCAAATATTCTTATATTTTGGGAAAGGTTCCCATTAATTTTATCAAAGATAAATTCTTTAAATTTATTCTTTAATCCTCTTTGAATATCAATTCAAACTAGTCGGGATTAGCAAACCACACCGAAGTAATCATTTATTTTATTTCCCAATCCCAACCTATTCATCCATGAAGTAAAACTGGTAATACATCATATCTAACACCACGGTGTTATCGGTAAATTCAATTACCATTTCACGTTCAAATCTAATTAAAGATTTAACTATCGCCTGGAGTAAAACTGGTGATACTCCATTCTCGATCTTTTCAATCTAATTAAAGATTCATTAAAACTTCACTTAGTTTTAATCCTTAACTGGGTTAAAGAATCAGTGTCATTTAAAACACGGTTCACGATAAACCCAAAATCACATTCCATTAATTATCGGGTTAAAGAACAAGTGTTATTTAAAACACTGTTCACGATAAACCCAAAAATCAATATCAATTCAATTAAATATTATTTAATTGGTACACTTCATTAAATCTAAATAAAAAGATTTAATCTTTTCTCAACTGGGCTTAAGAACAGTGTTAATGAAAACACCATTCACGACAAACCCAAATCACATTTGATATTAAATACAAGGCTCTGAATAGAAAATATACTGGCTTATATTCAATATCAAATTCTACGACCAGCAAATATCGTATTGGAAATAACGATATATATATATATATATATATATATATCTTTCAAATTCCCATAACCATATCTGTATCATCACGAAATCCAACATCGAAATATTCCGAAGACAATTTCGATTCAAATCCATTCCAATATAATTATTGGAAATTCTGGTTATTTTCAAAACCACTTCAAATCCAATTTATTTATTTAAAAATAAATAGAATTATAATTCTAGTTCAAAACTAGTTCATTTCGATAAAAATCTATTTTTATCTTTTCAAATATGGAGTTTTTCATCCCAATTCTTCCCAAATAATTTCTTATGATTTTACACAAATTATTACTATTTTTAATAATTTTATCAAGGCCCGTATAGTCGATTTCCATCAACGGCCATCGAACTGCACTTACAGCAACCTTTTCCAAATTTGATTTGGACATAATTCCAAATCCAACTGTTAGATCTCAAATTTCTAATATTCGTTAGAAAGCTCTTTTCGATACGAACCCAACGGTTCCGGTTTTAGGAGAATCCGACGGTCGGATCTCCCGCAATATCCGTTCGAAGTCAATGGTAGAAATTCGCGAACTACCGCGGCGCGGCGCATTCTGTTCAGGCTATTATATTATATATATAATATATACATCATCGATTTCAATTCAAAACATGCTTTATAAATCGTTTTAAATTCATTTTCAAAACAGTTTCAACTTCATATTCAATTTCAAATCAAAATTGAATATTCCAATATAAATTCGTTTTAAATTCATTTCAAATTGATTTCAATTCAATTTCAATTTAATTCGAATGCAATTCCTTTCGATTTCAATTCGAATTCAATTCTATTCAATTTCAATTCGAATTCATTTTTATTCAACTTCAATTCGAATTCACTTCTATTCAATTTCAATTCGAATTCATTTCTATTCAATTTCAATTCGAATTCACTTCTATTCAATTTCAATTCGAATTCATTTCTATTCAATTTCAATTCGAATTCATTTCTATTCAATTTAATTCGAATTTCAATTCTTTTCAAAATTTCAGATTTTGAAATCACTTTCGATATTTATTATAAAATGAATAAAATCGATATAAATACCGTTCACGTCAAAATGGCGTAAATCTAATCAACACGGCTTCATATATTCATATTTTCAAATATTCTATTTCGAGTATTTCTATTTCAAATATTTCAATTCAAATATTTCTTCTTCAAATATTTCTATTTTCAAATATTTCTACTTTCAAATATTTCTACTTCTAAACTGGAATGAGGCCCAATCAATTACCATATAATGTTAATTATATGGGTTTTCTACAACACATGTATACAATAACAACGATGAATAGTCAACCATCATCCAAAGTGCGTTCTACACTGTATAAGCATCAAATATAAATATTCAACGCTTATAACAGTCTGTCAATCAATCGATCGACATACAACTAAACAATCGGGATTAGTGTACGTCAAATATCATCCCGATACCCATGTGGGGTTTCAAACAATCAAACACAGATTTTATTTGTGCAGTTGGGCGATGGGTAAAATTTATCGTCCCAATCAATATCAGTCAAATGTGTGTATATAAACAAATCGTTCGATTTGTTTATATTAATTTATTTCATTTCATATACACGTTAAAAATTCTATTTTAACTATAAAATATTTTAACTATATAAATATTTTATTTCAACTATATAAATGTTTTATTTCATTTCACATCACATCACACAATCAATTTTCACCACAACAAACAATCAAACATACAAGCCATCCATGGTCTGTGGATGACGGGTGTCGGGTGCTACTAAACACCGTCTGCATCCTAGTATATATTTTTAACTAGAAAACAAAATTAAAAGGTGAGAAGTTCTCACCAAAGCTATCCCAACTCCACGACACTTCAAATGTAGGAAATCTTCACCTTTTCGCCTTTTGTCACTTTCGTTGTCCGTTTTCACTACATTTATAAAAATCACATTTTTATACCGCTATTCAATATATAAAAATCGGATTTTTACTTTGCTATTCAATATATAAAAATTGAATTTTTTACTTTGCTATTCAATATAAAAAAATCGAATTTTTACTTTGCTATTCAATATATAAAAATCGAAATTTTACTTTGCTATTCGATATATAAAAATCAAATTTTTACTTCGCTATTCAATATATAAAAATCGAATTTTTACTTCGCTATTTAATATATAAAAATCGAATTTTTACTTCGCTATTCAATATATAAAAATCGAATTTTTACTTTGCTATTCAATATATAAAAATCGAATTTTTACTTCGCTATTCAATATATAAAAATCGAATTTTTACTTCGCTATTCAATATATAAAAATCGAATTTTTAATTCGCTATTCAATATATAAAAATCGAATATTTACTTCGCTATTCAATATATAAAAATCGAATTTTTATTTCGCTATTCAATATATAAAAATCGAATTTTTACTTCGCTATTCAATATATAAAAATCGAATTTTTACTTCGCTATTCAATATATAAAAATCGAATTTTTACTTCGCTATTCAATATATAAAAATCGAATTTTTACTTCGCTATTCAATATATAAAAATCGAATTTTTACTTTACTATTCAATATATAAAAATTCGATTTTTAATAAACAATGAAATGTTCTTCCGTCTGTGTTTTATTTTGTCGTGTTCTCAAAACAATCAGGCGTTTCGAATGGTCTGGATCGGTTTAGCGACTGATTCAGATCGAGCGGAATTCCTTTTCGTTACATCCATCTATGCTTGTGCATATTGTTTTGACTGAAGGCTTTCGGCACTGTCTTGTTTAAAATAAAAATATTTCTATCTGTTGTGCCACTGGTTTGAAATGTTTAGTTTGCAACATTTCGACACTTGTACTTGAACATTCTAGCTTGAATTTATTTGTATTAGTGTTGTACCAGGACATTGTCTTGTTGTATCATATGAGGCTCATTTATTTTGCTAGGCCATGTTAACTGCTTGCATTTCCTCAAACCTGGCATGCTTTGATTATACATACATATATACATACATATATATATATATATTGGCAACTGTCATGCTTTCTGGTTAGACTTTAAAATATGGAATGCTTGCTGCGTACACCATGACTTTGTTGCATTGAAACCTTGACAACGCATGTTGTCTACCGTGTTAGTTTGCATTAGTACATAGTTCCTTTTCCTGTTTGCATGTCCATTTACCATTGCTTCTCAAATTTGCACACTTCAAATTGGCTCGACCACTTTGACATGTTTTCCTGTGTCATTAATGTTTGCATTTCTGAGCTGTGCATGTTGTTCAACCTTGTTTCAAATAGTGTAGTACTAGTGACTACGTATATGAAGCTGTTATGATGCACTGTCTTATATAATTGGTTCACCTATGTGCTTATCATGTATTTATAGTTGGTTGAGCTATGTACATCTTGACTGGCTTGAATTGTATTTGACCATGATAATGATAAACCATTTTTGTTGAGTCACTTTGCTATGTATTTTGCAACCAGTCATTGTGAACCCGAATTGGGCTTGCATTCACTCGTTTATGACATGACACTACCATGTTGCACTGTCCAAATGTTAGTGTCGAACACTTCATGTATACTTACGCATCACATGTGTGTATATATGATATTTCTTCTGCCACTTGTGTGTTCATGGATACTGGCAGTACATCTATGTTGTCAAGCTTTACTTGACACATCATAGTCGATATTTTGTCCCTTTCTGACCATAGTTCCCCTGCATAGTAAATATAGGTATATACAAACACATGTATGTGTATACATGTATAGTGCATGACAGATTAAATATATGTGAGCACTACAGACGATTTGTCCACCTTGTGGTATTTACAATATGTCACTGTGAACATCACAAGTTGTTTAGACACAGATGGATATAGAGATAAATCAGATTAAATCACGAAAAATGATGAGAAACACACCAAAATTCCGAGACAAATAAATTTTTAATATAAAATTTATATCTACTAGAATATAAAATTATTTCCATTCTAGATTACTTTGTGTGCGTTTCTTTTTCTAACAGGTAAGCAGAAGACTGGACTGATAGCGAAGATGACAGACAGAAGACAAGTGACAGTATCAGTGAATGTATAACAGAGAGTGAAGTGTATACGAGTGTTTGTACAACTGAGTGATTGACTGAACTATAGTGAGGAGCATTGTATGAAATTTAATATGAAATGAAATGTATTGTATTTCAGTGAAATGTACAAATAGTGGAGTTACAAATTTGTACTGTTTGAAATGTGGAAATAAATTATTATATTTAAATAAAATACCATTTGAATATTTAAATTCTTATGCAGTAGTATTCTATTTAAATATAAATATTATATTCTGTATGTGATGTAGTATAATAGTACAACAACAAACACATTTATAATTATAAATATATGTTAATTATCATCAAACAAAAACCATAGAATTGTTAGATACAACAGTATGTTAGTAATTTATTTGATGAACTGACAAATATTATTTAATAGAATTTGTTTAAGTAAGTTAAATGTAAAATTATGAAGTTAGTTTAATTGTATAACATAACAGGAAGAATTGATTATTTTTTGCATAAAAGGCTTAAATTTGATGTGGCGTTATTGGTAGTCAAAGAAAAATTACAGTACAATACATGGTAAATTCTTGATGTAAATGAATCATACCTAATTTACACATTAACTTAGTTATTATTGTTGATATACATGATTCAAGTTATGTGATTTATACATTTGTATAGTTGCATGAAACCTACTTTTTTCTAATATGAATATATATAGAAAAATTAGCATATGCTTTTAAGAGCTATTAGAAAAATGAACTGAATACACTTCAAGACTATTTAAATAGTTATAAATTTTAAATTTCATGAGTATCTCAAAGGGATTTTTAGGCACAAGGACAAAGTCAACAGAAAATCCAGCTATAAGGACAAGAGGCTAAAATTTTAGCCTCAAGGACAATTTTTAGTATAAAGGGAGGAATTCAAGGGCCCATTATAATTTCATACTTTACATTAAACATTGTCCTTGTGGCTAATTTTTTTGCCTCTTGTCCTTTTGGCTAATTTTTTTTGTTTAATTTGTCCTTTACACCATTTTCTTATATCCGTATCTCTCAGATATACGTATTGAAATATAAAATATCACAAAAGAATTGAGAAAGTTGAGCAAATAATTGTAGAGATGTTAAATACAAGTATTTAAAGAGGAAATTGTTTTCGCTAGTTTATAATAACTTATTGAAATAAGTGTATAATGTATTAAATTTTTTATTATTGTTTATGTATATTATTCAAACTATGTGACTTATTTAACATCACATTTGAAAGAAAAACTACTTCTTTCATTTTTATTGATATGTACATGGTGTACATTTTAAAACATCACACTTAGTGTTAATTAGAAGAATTAATAATAATTTATTGGTTGAAATCATTTGGTAAATTCAAAATTACATAACTAACTTAAGCATATTGACTTAAATTTAGAATGTTAAGTGCAGAGTTTGGTAAATAACTAAATAAAATTTAGGTGTTAGATATTAGTTGTGCAATGTAATAACAGTAAATATATTGATTTAAATTAGTACACACTATTAAAATGCTGCTTATTCCGACCGAGTGTGGCGACGGTTTCCGAAAGCCCGTTTCCGACGACTTTCGACGGGCCGTAAGTGCCCGTCGAAAGCGTCGGAAAATAACGAAATATACAGCAGGCCACCGAACTCTTTCTTCCCCAATTCACTTCCTCCATTCGTTTTAGCTCGGGTTTAAAATCCTCACACCCCATAATCCGACATTTTAATCTCCAAACGTCCAATTCTTCATGTTCCTTTTTTTAATTATTCTACGTGGTCATGTGTTATGATATATCATCTTGATTTCACCTTTTTGTTATTTCCATCCGAAACCAATGCACTAGGGTGAGTGTAGCTTGTTTGGTAGGCTAAGTTTGTAGTGATGATAATTCGATTGTTTTAAAACGCAAATCCGAGCATATTAACAAAATGTATTGAGTAAGATATTTAACTAACACTAGTATGGTTACTTATAAAATAGCAAGTTAAAATTGTGGATTGGTGTTGCACTCAACACGGTTTTTGGGAATGACTAAGATGGTAACAGAACACATACTTACATCAATTTGAAACAAGTCATCCTCCCCCTTGTCCTTCGAAAAATCTTTTGTGGACCTCTTTATGTCTGCAGGTTCACAATAACAGAATTTGCCACTAACCAAAAGAGGAGACTGTAGAAAAAATATCAAAAATAAGTATATCAAAAACTTACATTGAACAGGGGAAGCAAGGTGAGAGAGGGAAAAGAAATCGAATGTTGTACATTATGTGATTATGTGATTCAGGCCTACAAGATCGAATGTTAGTCTTAGATTTTCAATCCTGTTCAAAATTTATGAGTGTAATTTCCTGTATTCGCTCTATGTTCATCATCTCCAACATCTTCATATGCTTTTATCTTTTATCTTTGTTTCATCTTATTTTCTGAACATGCCTTTAATTTTTTCTGTTATATGCTTTTTGAAATCCATTCTTGCGATAGTGAGTATATTTTTCATGCTATGATTTTGTGAATCAGCCTTGCCTACAATGAATTATTTGTGAATCAGCCTTGCATATAATGAATTATTTGTTTTATTTCATCCTACAATGAACTATTTTGGTTAGAGCTTTGAGCGATCAGCCTTGCATATAGTGAAATTTATGAGTGTAATTTTCTGTATTCGCTTTATGTTCATCATACAGGCTCAAATAAAACTTTAAGAAGCACTTTTGCATCAAATAAAATGTTTAGAAAACGATTACAAGCAAGTTTTTACCAACGTAAATATAAAATAATCAAGCAGAATTTCATATGGCAGCTAGCCACGGAAAAATATCCAGAAAAAGGATTCATTAAGTTTCATTCCTCATCCGAATAATTGAATTTGACTATCCAATTCGTCCAATACCATACGCATATTAAAATGCTATAACTTTGATAATATGTTTTACACTGATTTATTCCAAGTTGCTAATAATTTGTTTGACTACTTTAATACTGTAACTTTTACCATTTATAAATTTAGCATACAGACAATACTGTTGATATCAGTTCTTCCTCTCTTGATATTGTATGGTTAATTTTTTTTGTACTAGCAAACTAAGTCCTCATTATAAGTTTATTTTGTTTTCCAATTTATCGTCAGTTTCTTCTCTATTCTGAAGTTTACACTGTTATCTTCTGTCTTTCTTATGAAAATCACTGTTATATTGCGGGTTTTTAGGACTCCTATTCTTCTTTTATTTGCATCCCTCTGATTTTGATATGCATTATAGAACATTGGGATTTTTTGTTATCAAAATTAATGTGTACGAAATAAATTTTGCAAAGTCATGATGCTTCTTCGATTACACCAATTGTGTTATATCATTTGATACTATGTGATATTTTTTCATTATTTTGTATTGAAAAGAACATGTTTTTACTATGCTCGAACCAGCGTAGTTATTATCTTTAGCAGTTTCAATATTGCAGCTACATAGTTGTACAACTTGCAAGTTTGTTAATCATAACGTTTTTTTTTTCAACGACATCAACTTTACTCATGCAATTGCAAAACTATAGGATGAAACAAAAGAATGTTACACCACCACTGCAATAGAAATATCATATGTAAATGATAATATTTATAGTTGCTCATTTAAACACATTTCAAGCAACTGTTCTGCCTCTTTTAAGAATAATTCTGTGAATTGTTTCTGTCCTCTCCTGTAAACAATACTTTAAGAATAATTTCCTGTATTCGCTCTGTGAGCTTTGAGCGATCAGCCTTGCCTACAGGCTGTTTCAGATTTGGTTGGAGTATTTTAGATTCACCTAATAGGTCCAACTATTTGTTTTATTTGAGGAAGTCTAACTTAAGCCTGGTTGTACATTGTGAATCATAAATGTCATATTTGAAACTAGACAGAAGTAAATGATTATATAAAATATAAATGTTGCAAACTAATTTTAGTAATACGTATTTGGTATTCAACTTTTTTTTTATGATTTTGTAATGTGTCATTTGAACATGGATCGTATATGGATGTACAATGTGAAACGCAGCGATGATGAGTTCCTGAACAAAATTGAAGAGTTCGTCAATTGTGCACTGAATGATCAAGTAAGAAGAGGGGAAGAAACTATTTTTTGTCCTTGTAAATACTACAAAAATAAGAGGAGATTTCGTAACATAGATCAAATCAAAGATCACATAATTCGCTATGGATTCAACCAAAATTACACGCGATGGATACGGCATGTTGAAAGTGTACTTAATAGATCCAATTCCAGTAATCGTGAGAATTATGAGAATGACCAAGAAGATAGTATGAATAACGAGGCTAATGATGAGAGTGATTGTGTTCAAGAGATGTTTTATGATGTTGAAGAACAATTGATTGAAGATCCAAAGTTGTATGAAAGAATATTAACTGATGCCGAGAAACCTTTGTTACCTAATTGTGCCAAGTTCACAAAATTGTCTTTTGTTCTCAAGCTTTACAATTTAAAAGCAAAGCACAGGTGGAGTGATACAAGTTTCACATCATTGCTTGAACTTTTGAATGACATGCTTCTGGATAGTAATGAGCTTCCTACTTCTAACTACGAGGCAAAGAAAATTATGTGTCCAATTGGTATCGGATATAAGAAGATACATGCATGTCCAAATGATTGTATATTATATCGACATGAATATAAGAACTTGCATGAGTGTCCAAAGTGTGGATTATCTCGTTATAAGTCACGAGCGGATGTTCATAATGATCGAGATAAGAAACGGCCTCCGGCAAAAGTCTTATGGTATCTTCCTATTATACCAAGATTTAAACGTTTATTTGCAAATGAAGAAAATGCAAAAAAAATTAAGGTGGCATGCAGATGTGAGGAAAACTGATGGATTATTAAGGCATCCAGCAGATTCTCCGCAGTGGAGAAACATTGATGCAATGTATCGTGATTTTGGCGAAGAAAGTAGAAATCTCAGACTTGGTCTTTGCACAGATGGCATAAACCCATTTGGTAATCTAAGTAGCCAACATAGTACTTAGCCCGTTCTTTTGGTGATTTACAACCTTCCACCTCATTTGAGTATGAAGCGCAAATATATCATGTTATCTCTTTTAATATCTGGACGACGACGACCAGGAAACGACATTGATGTTTACCTAGCTCCTTTGATTGATGATCTAAAACTTTTATGGGATAAAGGCGTGCGTGTGTTTGATGCATATAGCAAAAGTGACTTTACATTGCATGTTATGCTCTTTTGTATTATAAATGATTTTCCCGCGTATGGTAACCTGTCCGGCTACAACACAAAAGGTGCTCGAGCATGCCCAATTTGTCTAAATGATATGGTTGTTGAGCGTTTGCATTATTGCAAGAAAAATGTGTATATGCATCACCGTAGATTTCTCCCTGTTGATTATTCTTATCGTAAAAAGAAGAAAGCTTTCAATGGAGAGGTAGAGAATGGAGTTTCTCGGTTGCCATTATTAGGAAATGATGTTTATGAACGGGTCAAAGATATTGAAAATACGTTCGGCAAAGCCTCTCCTCTTTTAGAAGGTCCTTGGAAGAAGAAATCTATATTTTGGGAGCATCCATATTGGAGACATTTACAAGTTAGACATTGTTTGGATGTAATGCATATAGAGAAAAACGTTTGTGACTATATAATTGGGACACTCTTGAATATACCTGGTAAGACAAAGGATAGTGCGAAAGCCAAACAAGATATGTTGAAAATGGGTATTCGGAAGTAGTTAGCACCGATGCTGAAAGGTAAACGTACCTATTTGCCTCCTGCATGTTATACATTGTCCAAAAAAAAGGAGAAAATTAGTTCATGTGAGTGTCTTCGTGGTGTGAAGGTTCCAACAGGTTATTCTTCAAACATTAGCAGTCGTGTATCAATGAAGGATTTGAAATTGACGAACTTGAAGTCTCATGATTGTCATGTGCTAATGCAACATTTATTACCTGTTGCTATTAGAGGTATATTGCCTAAGCATGTTAGACATGTTGCTACAAAGCTTTGTATCTTTTTTAATGCAATTTGTAGCAAAGTGATAGATCCTGATAAGTTGGATGCTCAACAAGCCAATGTTATTGTTACTTTATGCCAACTCGAAATGTATTTCCCTCCTTCATTTTTTGATGTTATGGTGCATTTGGTTGTTCACCTTGTCAGAGAAATCAAAACTTGTGGTCCTATGTTTATGAGATATATGTATCCGTTCGAAATGCATATGGGAACTTTGAAAAGAAAAAGAAAAAATAGATACAGACCAGAAGCTAGTATCGTAGAAGGTACTATAGCTGAGGAGGTTATTGAATTTGTCACTCCATACTTACCTGGTGTTGAGCCTATTGGACTTCGTAAATCTCGGCATGAAGAACGACTTAACGGGCAAGGCATAATCGGGTTAAAATTAATTTCAATTGGTGATGAAATGTATCGCAAAGCTCACCTGCTTGTTTTAAACATCTTAGTGAGGTTCATCCTTATTTGGAGAAGCATGTGGCAATTCTAAAATCTGAGAATCCTTCAAAGAACGAAAGGTGGTTGACGAATGAACAGAACAACTCATTCGTATCATGGTTCAGAGAAAATGTATTGGCTCAGTTGGATGAACACATCATAATATTTCTGATACAATACGATGGTTAGCTTATGGGCCTCGATTTCAAGTCAAATCTTGGGAAGGATATGATATAAATGGGTATCTCTTTTATACAAAGCGTCAGGATGAAAAGAGAAAAATGCAAAATAGCGAAGTTAGCATCGTGGCATCGTCAAGAGAGTTTGCTAGTGCTAAAGATAATAGACCAATAGATGCGACAATGTCATATTATGGGATAATCGATGATATTTGGGAGCTCGAGTATATGGACTTCACGATCCCGTTGTCTCGATGTAGATGGATTGATAATCATCGTTCTGCACAAGTGGATGAACATGGATTCACACTTGTTGACTTTAGTCGAGCTAGTCATGATAATGATCCATTCATCTTGGCATCTCAAGCAAAACAAGTTTTTTACGTAACTGATCCAGCTGATAATAAGTGGTCTGTTGTTCTTCTCGGCAAAAGACGCATTGTTGGGATTGGTGATGTGATGGATGAAGAAGAGTATAATCAATTTGATGAGAATCCACCTTTCTCCAGTGGTGTAAGTCTATCAGAAGAAGAAGTTGATTTAAATGCAACTTATGCACGTTCTGACCATGAGGAAGGGGTTTGGATAGTGGGGTAATGTTTTTTTCTTATTCATAATGGTTTAGTTGTCATTTGAAATCTTACATGAGACTATCTTATATTTTCTGTGATACTTATAGTTTTTACATGTGAAAATCTTACATTTCTACGGTACTTGTAGATTTTTCCTTTAATGTTCATAATGATTTTGAGACTAAATGCTAATACTACATTTTACAGGGACAATTGATCACTGTTTCTATTGCAAACTTTAGACGCTACATTGTTGCTTGCTCTCAGGTAGAGATTATATTTCATGTTCATAATGGTTTGTCTTTTTCACTTTTATTTTGACTTGAATACACTATTTAATTGTTTAGGACAAGATCAGAACTACTGCATTATGTGAATATTGAACTCTTTTCGCATAAAATTATGTGGTAACATGTTTTAATTCTGAATGCAGAAAAACTCTTTTAATGTCTCCCTATTCTTCTTGGAGGTCTTTGCGCTTTGACAATTTTGATTGTCTTCGGATTTGTAAGTACTTTTTGCTTGCTTCTGATCTTTTTTATTTGTTTTAATTTATATAAACTATCCAGTTTTAATAACATGTTATTATAGTTTCCCGGTGATTATTAATTTGAAAACAGTTCCTATGACAATACCTATTTTTTGAATACGATACTTTCTAAAAATAAACAGTTCCCTTAATTTTTTGATTTTATTTGCACAACTTTCTAAAAATAAACACGATTATATTCTCTGATTTCTGGAAAGTTTGATTCATTCTTCTTGCCCAAAATAAAAGATCTCGAATCTCATATATATTGGACTTCGGCTTTATGATAATATCCTTTGGCTTGAAGTTCTTAATGTTTCAAAACATATCAATTTCCTGGTCCCCTGTATTTTCTTTGATCAAAACTGTATCTTTACTTTAAAAAAATTGTTTGGCCTTGGTTTATTTTAGAATACGATACTACACTTGAGGCTTTAAGAAAATAAGAATAGATACTCTTCTTGAGTTCACTTTGTCACTGCTACACTCTTTTGTCGTATGCTTGAATCATCTTTTGTGATGCCTTGTTCACTTGAAACTTGTTATTTTGCACTTGTTTTTGCTACTTGCTGCATAAGCTGATTATTTCTTTGCTGACCATGTTTGTGGATCCTGATTATTTCTTTGCTGACCATGTTTGTGGATCCTGTGCTCCTTGCTATGAGTTGATTCCTGTTCATTCTCTTTTCACCTGAAAGTCTTGGATTTGTACACTTCTAATGCACATGCATTGTTTATAATACCACTACTTTTGTCACAAAAAAAACCTATTTTAACAACCTTGTTGTTTTTCCTCATCTTCATATATCGATATATATTCATACTTTATCCTTGTTGAATTATAGTGGAAAGTACATATATATATTATTTATATGTTGTGCTTTGTCTTATCCTTTACAATCAATTGGGCATGTGTGATATAATAACATTAGAGTGGAAAGTACATATATATATATATATATATATATTATTTATATGCACATGCATTGTAATTTGTTCGTAACTTTAGTAATGTTTATGCGATTTTAATGATCTTATACATTCCGGAAAGCTAAAATCATAAACTACAACTTTTATTTTGAAGCACTTCATAAAATTTTGATGGTTGCTGGGTCGAAAACCCATTTCTTCTCTGCTGACCTACTATCCTACATTCTGTTAACAAAAATAAACGTAATTTCTAAGCGGTTTATCTGATTTCGATGATTTTGGTCATTTCGGAAAGCATAAAACAATGAAGTGTGATGACCTACTATCCTATTTTTTGATGCAAAACTTTGGATACAGGAATAATGGAGATAGAACTAGTTGGACACAATGAAGTGCACGATTCTTCTACTTCGCAGCCTTTGTCTAAAAAGAGACGAAGAGGTCCAACAACGGGGAAGAAATGTAAATCACAAGAACCAAAATATGTTGAATGGAGTGATAATGGCAAACCCATTGGAAAGTGGGCCAAGTCTTTTAAGGCGTATGCAGGTGATACAGCTAGATCCCAAATTGATATCAGCATTAAGAGTTGGGCTGACGTTAGTACAGGGCTTAAGGTTCTTATGTGGGAAGATATCAAGGTATTATAAATTAATTTGTTCTTGTTTTTAATCTTTGTTCAGTGTTGTGCATTTTTTTTAAATCACTTTGTTTCATGCATAACTTACCATGCAGTGTATGTGTATAACTTACCATGCAGCGTACAACTTTTTTTAATCATTTTTTTAATCACTTTGTTTCATTTTTTAGTCACTTTGTTTCATTTTTTAATCACTTTGTTCAGTGTACAATTTTTTTTTAATCACTTTGTTTCATGTCTAAGCTGCTAAACGCTGCCATGTGCTTCTTTTTTTAACTTTGCCCAGGTCCCCTTCCTTTTAACTCTGTTTATCTATTTTGTCAATGCGTGGATGGACAACTCACAGACTACGGGGCGACGGGATCAAGGCCTCTTCCCCTTTTTCCAAAGAACGCTCGCTACATCCAATGTGTCCTATTTTAAGAAACAGATTTTTTATTTCTCAATTTCTGTAAAGTGCATTCAGATTTTTTATGAAACATAAATTAAAATCCTTTTAATACAAAATTGATTGTAAACTAAAGTGGTGAATAACTTAACAATGAACATACAAAGAAAAAAGAACAAATATTGTTCAAATCATGAATTATTTTATCAATGCCTTTTTGCAATGTCATTTATGTAACTTATAGTACTGAGAAATGTCACCATTCTAGTATGTTTATTGTTCATATTAGTTTATTGTTCATATTAGCTGTTTATTGTTCAATTTGCATTTGTTTCCGAATTCTTTTTGTCAATAATTCTTTGTAACTATGAATTTATTGTTTCAGGCCGAGTTCCACATTGATGAAAATATGAAAGATGTTGTGTTAAAATATATTTGTGGACGCTGGAAGGATTTTAAAACAAAATTGGTCGGTGGTTGGATTACGAAAACAAGAAAGGTTCCGGAGGACCATAAAGAGCCGTACGAGTTTTACGATGGTATAACACAAGCACAATGGGAATTATTTAAGAAGAATTGTGAAACTGAAGAATTTCAGGTATTTTTAAAATTCTCGTCCTTGTTTTTTTAGTCACCGTCCTTGATCTGAAGTGGATAAAATATTGCAAGTTTCATACTCTTGTTGAACTGACTGTTGATGGATCTTGTAGATAACAATGACATGTCCTTGTTTTTTTAACATATATGATATATCTTCTTCTTTGATATAATTGGCAACAAATATTCGTTCTTTGACAGAAAACAAGTGAAAAGGCTAGGAAGAGTCAGGCACACAATGAACATCCTCACTACTTGGGACAAGCCGGATACGCCGGAAAGAAACCCAAATGGATAGTCGAAGGCCATAGTTCGTTGACCACATTACCAAGTGGCTCCATTTCGGATCGAAGTGTTGATTGGATTTTAGCTAGATCAAAAAAAAAGAGCAGATGGAAGTTATGAAATCCCTAATGAGAAAACTAAGATGGTTGTAGCCAAAGCGGTATGACTAGTTTCCATGCATTTTAAGATTTGACAATAGTTAGTGCACTGTTTAAGTTAGCTATAAAACACTAGGGGCCACAATCAAACACAGTCACTTAACTGGCATAAACTTAAAATGTTGCAGATCATCTTAAACCGATTCTTGTTAGCAAACCATCTTAAAATGTTGCGGATCTAGTCGATTAACCATGGTTAAGAAACTCAATTCTAGTTTCATATGATAAGATTTGGTTTTTTTCGATGGACTTCTGTGGAATTACAAGTCTTGATATCCGGATTGGCTGATTGCATAAATATAACCGATTATTCAACCACCAATTGTGGAAGAAATCAAGTCACTGGAACTACGCCAAAATAACTTGTTTTCTCCTTTCTTGATGATGTTAGATCTGCTTATTTGGGGTACTAGTTTGCTAGAAACTTTAGCGTTGTTACAGTAATGTAAACATGACTCTTAATTCAATTTTCCGAAATCATGTGTAACCTTAAATGATTTTGTACAAAAAATTTTGGAGTTATTCCGAGCAGTTTGCTTGAGTATATATTTGGAGTTACGTTAAGTTTTCATCAACAAAATAATCATCTGGCAGTTTTGTGAAGACTGCTGCACGTTATGTGCAGTCACGTGAAATGAAAATGCACTTGTATGTTGGGCTTTTTACCTATTGAAGCCCAAAACACTTTACACTATATATTGTCTCATTTGTGAGGGTTTTAGTGTGTGAGCTGAAAATTTATGTGAGGGTTATGGCTTCAGCCGTCATGAGAGAGTTGTGATGAAACCTGTATGTATCTCTCCCTTTTTGCTTCTCCACCGTAAGAAATAAAATCATTCTCTCTTGCCCGAGGACGTAGGCTATTGCCGAACCTCGTTAAATCTTGTGTGTTCTCTCATTTTCAGTTTTTGTTTTTTGTTATATATTTCCGCTGTGATTAGATTCTCTGATCTACAATTGGTATCAGAGCACCCGGTTTCAGTTTCAGGAGGTGTGGTGGTGTTTTTTTTGAAGTGCACAGAAGGTGTTTGTGTTTATTCCTGAAAGGTGTTTGTGCTGAATATGACTGAATCAAGTCCATCTACGACTGTTGGAACTGTTCGAGCACCAAAAGAGGAGAGAACGGTTTATCATAGAGCAAGGTTAGAGGTAGACAAGTTCAACGGTACCAATAACTTCGACTTATGGAGAACTGATGTGGCCAATGCTCTTGAACACTTGGATCTAGAAGCTTGCTTGGGAGAAGAGAAGCCTGATGATTGGTCCGACAAACAGTGGGAGAAGAATCAACGGCTTTGCTTGGCTGCGATTAGGGGCTGCCTAGAAGCTCATATTAGAGTGAACTACCAACATGAAACCTCGCCAAAAGTGTTATGGGAGAAGCTTGAAGCAAAATACCTCGTGAAAAATGTAGCAAACCGAATTCATTTGAAGAGAAATTTGTATCGGTTTAATATGAAGAAGGATGCAACTCTAACGGAGCACATCAATTCCTTCAACAAGCTTTTAACCGTACTGGTCAATTATGATGAGGTCATTCCGGATGAAGAAAAGGCTATATGTTTGGTGAATTCTCTTCCAGAGTAATATGAGCCCGTAATCAAGTCGTTGATTCATGGCAAAGACAAGCTCACTTATGATGAAGTTGTCACCGCATTATGTAGTGAAGAATTTCGTAAGATGCATAGAGATGACATCTCTAGAGAAGATAGTGGTGAAGCTCTAGTAGTGAGGGGTAGAAAAAATGACCGCAAGAAAAATGTCGGCCAAAGTCGTGATAAAAGTAGAGGACCGTCTAAAAGAAAGGGACGTTTAGCTAAAGATGAATGTGCATGGTGTCATGAGAAAGGCCATTGGGCTAAAGATTGTCTGAAAGTGAAGGAGCGAGACAAGAAAAAGAAAAATGCAGCGAATGTTGTGCAGTCCAACAAAGATGATGGGGCTGAATCGTATTTTTCCTTAATCACAATGCCTTCAATTCTTTTGGCAGAAGATGATGAGTGGGTACTAGACTCGGGAGCAACTTTTCATGTGACTCCACATAGAGAATGGTTCTCAAGTTTTACAAAATTTGAAGGTGAAGTATTGATGGGAAACCATCATTCTTGTAGCATTGTGGGTATTGGAAGCATTCGGCTAAAGTTGCATGATGGGACAATTAGAGAATTGAAAAATGTGAGATGTGTGCCAGGTATGAAAAAGAATTTGATTTCTTTAGGAATGCTTGAATCCAAGGGGCTTAGACTTGACGGAAGAAATGGTGTTATAAAGGTGATTTCTGGTGCTATGGTTATTATGAAAGGTACACGTCGTCACAACTTATATTACTTGAATGGAAGAACGGTGATTGGAGATGTTGCTACAGCTGAACAAAGTGAAGTTGCAGCTAAAGAAATGTCAATGCTATGGCATATGAGACTTGCACATCCAGGTGAGAAGTCATTAAATACTTTGATACAACAAAATTTGTTGAAAGGGGCTGTTGCTAGTAAGCTTGATTTCTGCGAACATTGTGTGAAAGGCAAGAAGACCAGGTCTCATTTCAGTAAAGGAATGCATAAATCTAGTGGTGTTTTGGATTATGTACACTCGGATGTATGGGGTCCTTCCAAAAATGCATCTTTGGGAGGTAAGCATTGGTTTGTTTCTTTTATTGATGATTATTCTAGACGTGTATGGGTGTATGTTATGAAACAGAAAAGTGATGTTCTAGAAGTATTTGTGAGATGGAAGAAAGTGGTTGAGACTCAAACTAGAAGAAAACTCAAAGTGCTTCGTTCAGACAACGGTGGAGAGTACACTAGTGATCCATTCCACAAAGCATGTCAAGATGAGGGAATTAAAAGACATTTCACTGTTAGAGAAACACCGCAGCAGAACGGAGTTGCAGAGAGGATGAATCGTACATTGTTGGAGAGAGTACGGTGTATGTTATCAAATTCTGGTTTGAGTACAGCATTTTGGGCTGAAGCTATTATGTATGCATGTTTTCTTATCAATCGGTTGCCTTCATCCGCATTGAAAGGTAAAACACCTATGGAAGTATGGTATGGTAAGCCTGCTTATGACTATGATATGATTCATGTATTTGGTTGTTCTGCTTGGTATCATGTGAAAGACAATAAGCTTGGTGTACGTGCCATTGAATCAATATTTGTTGGCATGAAGAGTGGTGTCAAAGGATTCAAACTTTGGAATCCTGTTGAAAAGAAGATGATCATAAGTAGAGATGTTACATTCAATGAAGATGCTATGCTGAAGTCAAATAATGCTAAATCGACATAAATTAGCACTAGCAGCCCAAACAGCTCCAACATGTTAGCGTAATTAATATTCTACTAAAGGGCAATATTGTCTTTTGTTTTATGTTTTGCCTATATATAAAGGCCTCTTGTGTTATTTTAGGGTTAAGGGATTTCTC
>JASFAX010004845.1:0-38113 GCA_030737875.1 Allium sativum
TTAAATGGCCTCAAAACAATAGTATAAAATTATTTTCGTAAATGTATTGTTTTCATAAACAAAGTAATCATTTTTGGGGAAATTGTTTTATAAACTTGTTTTGTCAAAACCAAGTATTTTCTAGTTATAAACCGCACTTTTCTCTGTTAGTAATACTTTAGACTGAGTTATGGCGTCCGTCCTCCCCTACGAATTTGTTCTGCCATTCCCTCCATAATTTCTACCTCTTTTCCTTTCGATTCCCGAATCTCCTCTTTCGATTCGCTTTTTCCCTCTCTATCTCTACCCATGGCAAAAAACCGTAACGCAAAATCCCGATTTTCTACTAGCGCCACCAGATTTGGAAAGAGTTACTCGATGCTTGAAGAGCCACTTGCTGTTGTGGTTGACCCTATTGTGGCTTCTGCCGTGACCAATAACCTTCAATCGATGGTTGATGCGGTTGACCTAGTAGTGACCAATATCTAGATCCAAGAATTGTTGACGCTGGCTGTCGGTGTTGACCCTACTTCAGCTGCCTTCCAGATCCACAAACTTCGTACATTGATTGATGAGGTAGCCTCCCTGCCTTCCCTGCCAGTTTCGGGTCTGGAGGCTCAGAATGACATGACGTTGTCTCCATTACTTGCTGGTGCTAACACTGAACGATGGTCCAGCGATGTTGTTGCGTTACTCAACTCTGCTAAGAGAGCAAGTAATGTCCTAGAAACTATTGTCAATGATGAAGTGGAAGTTATTCAAAATGGTGTTTTGGGTACTCAGTTAAGGGTATATGCTGATGTAGTTGAGTGCTCAGAAGTATCAAGTAGTTCGGCTCATCAAAATATGAACGTTAATGAGTATGCAGTCCCTCCCAGTTGCAGTATTAATCCTTTTCCCTTTCCAACTGTTCCATGCACCCAATTACCTCGAGAATTCACTTCAGCGCCAGATAACCCAGGCCCGCCTGCTGAAATAGTTCAAGAAGGAATTAATGTATGGAAGAACCACCTTGTTGGTTTTTTCTTAGATAAGTATAATCCTTGTTTAGATGTCCGTGGACAATGCCATAGTGCATGGAAATTGAGGGGTAGTCTACTAGTAAGCTTTGTGAATGGAATGTTCTACTTCAAATTCTCATTACTTGAAGAAAGAAGAAGAGTTCTGGAATCCGATCTAGCAATTATAGGAGGAAAACCATTAATAATAACAATGTGGGGGCCAACAGTTGAACGTGCTAGGGAGAGAGTTATGTCTATTCCTGTTTGGACTATTTTCACGCGGATTCCTTCTGTCCTTCAGACGCTTCCTAGGCTGAATTGGTTATCCAGTAGAATTGGAAATTTTAAATGCTTTGACGTCTATACTGAGGCGAGGAAAAATATTGTTTTTGCTAAATCTCTCATAGAAATATCTCCGAGTAAACTACTTCCTAACAAGCTAAAAGTTTCTATTGACGGTTTGACATCTTTGCGGATGTCCAATATATATGGCAACCTAACATTTGCACTAATTGCCATTATTTTGGTCACTTGTTGGAAGATTGCAAAAGAAAGGCTAACAATCCCTTACATGTTAAAATCCCATTGCAGCGTCCTCCTTCTAGTGTTTGGGCAGACAAACCCAAGATCGTTGATGAAGTTACTCAAGCCTCCCCTACTGTTACAATCTCGTCTATGGTCCCTACGTTAGTTGACATGAAATGGAATACAATTGAGTGAGATTGGCATCATCGGTGTTCTGATGTGTGATATGATCTCCGGTATAAAGTTTATTACCTGTTTGTTGGTAAAGAAGAGGATGAGCTTAGGTGCATGTATTATATTAATGATGGGATTAACTTATGTCTTGTTTCTAAAGGCTATTATAGTGATGAAAACAAATCAGTTTTGGACGCTCAGGATTGGGATAGGAGTTTTGTTTATGGCAAGGAATATCCAGCGTATGTTCCTCACATTACTGGTCTCTTTGCAAGTTTGCTGCATGTCACTGGCCCTGGGTCTACAAGTGGTTCTTTTTCCTCAGCTTCGGGAGAGTAGTTCTTTTATCTAGCTGTAGTAGCATTTTGCTACTCACCTGTATTTTGATGCTCAGTGTTCTGATGCTTCAAACCATAATTGGAGTTTTGTGCCTGTACATAATTTTTCCCTTGTCTCTTTTTGAATAAACGGTGGCACAAACCACTATAAAAACCGGCTTGCCATTCAAAACCGCACTTTTCTGCACTCTTCGAGGTGATGCTATGGATATTGTTAAATCTGACTCTGGACCCTATTGATTATATAATGTTGTTATATGTGGAATGGTCGCGAAGTGAATATATTATTTTATATAATATATTGAGTTTGTCTATTCATACAATTTGGTGTGTTTGGCATAATTGGACCGAACTGGGAAATAATACAAATTGGAACAGGAATTGAGAAAGTGAATTTAAATGGTTTTGAAATATAAAACTTGTCTTTAAATCCTTTAGCTCTTTTATTTAAATATTATTTTTATTGTATATATATTTTGAAACAAATTAAGTTGTTTTATAAGATTTGGGAATGATTTTGGATTATAACACATCTGTTATAATATATGGTTTAAAAATTAAAGTATTTCACCTTATTGAATGTTTATCGATATTTACCGCTTTAAAGGAATATTTCAAAGACTCAAATAAATATAGAAATAGTTTTGGGTTTGTCGTGACAATGTGTTAATTACATTCGTCTTTAACCCTTTTAGACTATATCGATGAAGTTTATATAATTGAATTTTAAAACGAACGTTTAAAGGTAATTATATAGTAGGGATTGTTTCGGGTTTGTTGTAAACAGTGTTTTAGCAATATTTATTTTTAAACCCCTGAAATATAGTTAAACTGGAAATATATTGCTTAACGTTTCTGAATATACTTATATCTTTAATAACTGATTTTAAAGATAGAAACAAGTATATAAATCTTTTAGGATAAAGATGTTGAAGAGGTTCTTTATTAAACAATGCTTTTAACCTCTTCGATTATATTTTAAGAAATCTTAGAAATGCATTGTAGATATACTTATACCGAAGGGATAAGTATATGAATACTTTTTGAAGTATTGAAGCTAGAAAGGAAATCTTGGAATTGAATTGTGATTATACTTATACCGGAGGAATAAGTATATTAAAACCCTTTTTATGTAGTAAGGCTATAAATGAATAGAAAATTCATAGACTATATACATATGCCTCTTATATGTATAAGTTGAATATATACATTAGTTTATAAAGGAATATTAATCGAGTATGATTTATTGATTAACAAGTGAAGTCTTATTTAATAAGTGAAGTCTTATTCGACAAGTAAAGCTTTATTAGTTAAAAGAAGTTTAACTAATAAAAGAAGTTTTAATTAATGAAAGATTAATTAAACGGGAAAGGGATTAGAAGCCGTTTATATGAGCTAACCTTGCTTCAACTATTTATCATGCTTCGTGATCTTGATAGTGCCTTGGATGTTCATTTGTTTGTTATGGAAATTAAGCTAGACTATTTTCCATATATAATCATCTACTGTGTGGATTGATAGTCGATTAACCAACTATAGAATGTGTGATTCCAATATCGATTGTACTGTGTGATCCCAATTAGGAATTTTGTTCTGTTCAAGTGATGGAGACTCGTGTGAAGATGCCGAACGAAACCTCAACATCGAGTATGGCTAAAGACAGGGAAGGATGCGTGATCTGGGGTTTTGCTTACCCATAACAAGATATGTTGACTCCATATCTAGAGTATGCTTATAGATGTTATGCGTGGGGAGTTGGATATATTTGGTTCCA
The DNA here is from genome assembly GCA_030737875.1 of Allium sativum. Taxonomy (NCBI): domain Eukaryota; kingdom Viridiplantae; phylum Streptophyta; class Magnoliopsida; order Asparagales; family Amaryllidaceae; genus Allium; species Allium sativum. The sequence goes on from JASFAX010004845.1 coordinate 3,792, forward strand.
CGTGGTTCGCACAGGTGTTTTCGTGCATGGGCCACTCATGCTTGCCTTTGGTATATTTTGTCTAGAGATATACGATACTCGGTAGGTAACTTCTGATCCTTGTGCATGGAGCTCGAATCCGGCTTGATTCAGAGAGATCTCCACAGAAAATCAAAGAGATCTCTACGGAAAATCCAATATGCGAGCGTGCCTTATCGGTTTTGTTTGCACACTTAATAGTTGTCGAATATAACCAATGTAACCATTCCTTCTATGTGAATACATTATCTATTATACAATTATACTTCTCTTAATAAATGGTTGGATGTTATTGAGGGAATAACCATTACGGACATGCGTATGGCCTTAGATTGCATTGATAAATGTTACTTATATGTTGAGTTATCTCATGCGGTTGCCTTGCCTGATCCGGGTGTTATTTTGTGATAATGCTCAGGTCAAACCGAGTATATTTGTAGATCGGACTTGGATTGCTTTGGAGCTTCAGAATGGGAGTTGATGACGAGACGTATGCTTGTATTCTTTTATATATTCCGCTATATATGTTATTGTATGTATTAATAATTGTAAGGACAGGTTGTTATAACTATTCAGGCTGATTCATTGTGTAGTTTGATTTATGTATTTATTTAAAGTTTTTCTCTTTTTGTAGAGGGCATTGTTGTTATTATATATTATTCATTCCATTTTGAGATTCTGTTCTGTATCTCCTTTCTTCTATTCTTCTATCTCCTTTCTTTTCCCTTAACAATCAGACTTTTTGGCGCTTGATTTGATATACATGAATACAAAGGATGTATTAGTGTTGATTTTCGAGAGCTGAAAAGTCGGGTCGTTACATTTGGTATCAGAGCGTGTTTAGAGAAAATCTAGGCTTGTATGGGGTTATAGCTCACTAGAGATAGGGTTAGTAACACCCTAGATTGAGTTCTTAGAGTATATATATTATATATATGAGTGCGTACTTGTTAGTGAATACAAAATATTTTGTATTGGGTGGTTTGATTTGTAAGTCTGAATTCTGGATCTGAATCAATCGACTGATCATCTTTTTGATGAAGAATCTAAAACATTCGAACAAGTCATTCAATTTGATATTGTTTTCGAATTTGGTAAATGAAATAAGTTACCAAGAAGTATGTATTTTATATATAAATGAAGATTTCATAACTAAATTAGTTATATGGATGAGTTGCATGTTAAGAAGCGATGATATATAATTATTATCAATTATTAGTTGAGTTGTAGTTATATCCAACCAGTTTATGGGTATCGACTACTGTGATTGGATATGAGTAATCTTATCCATTTGCTTGCATAGGTTGGGTAAAATGATAATGTTGGGAACATTGGAAATGAACACCTTATGGATTCAGTTTCACGATTTGACTGGAAGGCGTTCAAAGATGATGTTGGGTAAGTATTCAATCTGAATGTTAATTGTTTAAACAAGAAATATGCAAGTGTAGTTTATAAATGATGTTTATGAATATGAACTGAATTTTAGTTGAGAATGTAAGATTTGAAATTTCAGTAAGTTTGAAAATGATTTTCAAAGCTTGAATGAGATATTATTATTGAAAAATGTTTATAAAAGGATTTTTAAAAAAATTAAAAGCATCGATCTTTCTTTGGTCGCTGGGAAATAATGTTGATGATGACTGCAGCATCATCGAGATTCATTTTTGAGTTTCTAAGTAAGAATTTGCTATCATGGATAATAGTTTGGATTTGAATAGATTCTGTTTTGAATCCAAATTATTTGAAGAATAAAATTTGGGATTTCAATTCTAAAGTTTTCGATGAATTTATATATGGATGCATATAGTTTATATATTGGAGTTATATAATTTTGCATCTCAGTGATAAGATGTTTGGTAGATTTCATCTGTTTATGGAATGGAATGTTCGACAATTTTAGCTAGTCGATATTTTCAAGTTGAATTTGAATATTTGACTAGTTTATGTGAAACCGTAAGAGAATAAGCTTATAATTTATAAACTTAACGAAGTTTAACAAATTAAATTAAATTAAAATGAGCTCGCCGCATAGCGGAAGTTTGTGATTTTCAGAATTAAAGTTTAAATGATTATATAGGATCCAATATAAGTCAGAATTCTTTGAACAAGAATCATCCGAATCTATTGGATTGTAATTTTATAATGGAAGAGAAAATTTTAGATTTCATATTGTAGATTTTTAGTTATGGCTAAATCAAATTTTTAGAAAAATCGTGGTCTGGTAGTTCGCGATTTAAAACTAAATATGTATGAAATCGAGGTTATAGAATATTGAATTTGAGATTTGTTAATTTTAAACTAGCTTTGAGATTATCGTACTAGTTGAGTTTAGTAAATTGAGTATGTTAGTATTTTTACACTTAGCGAATATAAGTGTATGTTGAAATTTGGACATAAGTATGGAATGGATTATAAACGTATACGAAATCAAACTAGTTAATAATAAAAATTCTAGTAAGAGAAAACTAGGGAAATATAATCGTATTGATTATAGAAAATAATTCAGAAGTTAAGGGTATGGACTTAAGTTATATAATATTTTGTAACTTGAAGTTATGCGGCTTGAATAATTCACAAATGATATTAGTATAGAATTATATGCTAAGTATTGAACAAAGATGAATAAAATAATTGAAATGTTTATAAACTAATTGAATGAGTATGTAAAAATTACGTACGCTGTTTTATTCGCTTTGCGATTTGATCCAAATTCGAGTGCGTGCTAATACCAATCAAAGTTGGTATTTTTCACTTGATCCTTGATGACGAAGTTAGATACAAGATTTTTGATAGGATTCTGGAATTCTCCAGCGTAATATATGGCTATGTAAAGAGATTGATGGTTTCTAATCAAGAAACTAGATCTGAGTCTGCACTAGAGTAATCGAGAGAACGATACTAGTTTGGAAGTAAAATCATGTGATTGATTGAATTTGATACTGCGTACGAATGGCTTATATATATCGTATGGGCTGTGAGAATGATTATTGCTATTTTTGACTTGTGGAGAATTTGGGAATTGAATCCTTGAATTGTTTGAGGTAGCATGAATGATTGGTTAAGCGTTAGTCTGAGGCTGTTGAGCATAAGGAGATGCTTAATGAATTGTTTATCATCTTTGTGCGATGATGATGTTTCAAAACCTGAATTAACCCTGAGTTATGATGGTTATCGATTATGATGTTGTAATGTATGATACCGTTATATGATTGTTCTTATGGATTTGCATCATACTTGATTGTTGCATATGATTGCTATGCTTGTTTATGCAGATGTTGTAGTTATTATATTACTTATCTATTTGCTTAACTCTCTTTTGGGTTATGTAAGTATATACAGGTTTATGGAAGCAAATGGCGCTAGTCGCTTTTTGATTTCATATGTAGAGATTTGTTTACCCGACAAATAGGTACACATTTATGTTATTGATTGGGTTTGATGGATTTTATGTCCCTGATATGGGTAGCCACTTGGCTTTTGTTTCCTTTTTGGATCGAGTGAAGCCCTGCGAGGCATTTAGGATTTTTTTCGGATCAAGCCATATAAAGGAGGTGCGGGCGAAATTTTACAAAATTTTCGGGCGTTAGAAAATTTTAACATAGTTTTGGAAATTAATTTTTTGAAGTAAAAATTTAATGGATTTATTGACATTCGACTTAACTTGTGATTTCGGGGCGAAATCCTTTTAAGGGAGGAAGAATGTAATGACCCAGACTTTTAGTACCAGAATAATTAATTTATTTAAATATGAATGTGATTGAATTAAAAGTTGAATAACTTGAATTCAGAATATACGAGTTATTTAATATATAACTGAACCGAATTCGGAATTTAAGATGAAATCAAATGGATTTCGAAGCTTTGAAAAATCGTATTTGAATGTGAACGATAATAATAATAATTTATTATCTATGAATTGATAGGTTTGGAAATCAATTAAATAATAATTCAATTTCAATAACATAAGAAAATAGTGTTTTTGCAAACGGTTTCGAAATTCGACGAAACTAGTTTCATCAAGTCTAGAATATTATAATATAGCAGATTGTCAAATTTCATTGCATTTAGAATTATTTCGTGGTCGTTGCGAGCTTAGAACGTCAACGAGAATATAAATGTATATTATATCGAAAATATCTCCCTATAAAATATCTAAGAAAATATCTCAAAATATCTACTATAAATGAACCTTATCTTTAGCTCTTAAGACCTAATTAAATCGTTCATTCCTGTAGAAATCAAATTGAACCCATCTCCTTATTTAATTCTTCGTCAAATTATATAAAATCAAATACTAAACGAAATCGGACATCGTTGGATCCTTTGGATTGTTGTGCTCGAGAGCTTCATGCTGGAAGCCTTCGAATTGGGTGCGCATAGATTTAGGTATGCTCGAATTTTGTACAGTTGAAGCTAGGACTAAGCTACAACGCATACTTGGCGGGGGATGGACCAACGCATGGTAATCAACAGTCTTCTGGCGATGAATGACAACTATGACATTGAAGAGGCAAGGTCCGGTCAAGCTTTAGGGCCTAAGATTTTCACTGTAGCCGATAGTTTTTGGTTGAGATCGGGTTTTGAACAAGGGGTCAAGTTGGTGATTGTGGTGTTGGGAAAGATGCTCTTGAGTGGAAAAGCATGTTGGTGAGGTTGGTGACCCTTTTCGTCGGTTGATGAGAGAGGTAGGGTGGAGAGGTTACGATAAGAGGTTGTTGCGTGTTCAGGTGAAGATGAAGGTGCAGTTTTGTTGAAGATGGGGAAGAAGGTTGGTCACGTGCATGGTATAAGGGGTGATGCAGTTTAATTTATAAAGTAATTAATTGTTTAATATTGTTTTAAACCACGTCGTAACTGTAAATGCGATATCTAGATCGTACGGAATCGGATTCACGCACGGTCAATTGCATTGGCTTGGTATCGGAAAATGCTATGTTTTTGAAGTGGATTGGTATCATTCTGGAGAGTTTAGAATTTTATCTAATTTCAAGCACCTGTTTGAAAATGGATAAAATAGCATATAATCATCAATTGGAATAGATGGTGAGTTTAACTCACGTTTATTGCTGTACTATTGTACCATATAATAGTACTGACTGTTTATTTACATATTTATATGCACAATTAATTGATTGGATGATTTACTGCTTTATCGGTGGTTGTCGATATATATAATTCCCGTCTGTGAACGGATGATCCTTTGACACTACCTGCATTAGCAGAAGATTCATCTTATATGAATTAGTATAATTTGAACTATATTATATATATATATATATGTGCTGATGTATGAGCTGTGATACAAGGGGACAGGTTGGAGGAATCCAACAGGATTCCTCGATATGATTGTTACATTATTTATATTCATATGTTGTATTATGAATTGATTGTGTGTTAAACCTGACTGTGGACCCCATTGATTATATAACGTTGTTATACGTGGAATTGTCGTAAAGTGAATATATTATTTTATATAATATATCGAGTTTGTCTATTTCACACAATTTGGTGTGTTTCGCATAACTTGACCGAACCGGGAAATAATACGAAATGGAATGGGAATTGGGAAAGTGAATTTGAATGGTTTCAAAATATGAAACTTGTCTTTTAATCCTTCAACTCTTTTATTTAAATATTATTTTTAACTTATTTTTACTGTATATATATTTTGAAACAAATTGAGTTGGTTTGTAAGATTTGGGAATGATATTTGATTATAAGACATCTGTTAGGATCAATGATTTAAAAAAAAGTATTTCACCTTATTGAATGCTTATCGATATTTACATCTTTAAAGAAATTTTTTTAAAGATGTAAATAAATATAGAAATGGTTTTGGGTTTGTCGTGACAATTGTGTTAATTACATTCGTCTTGAACCCTTTTAGATTATATCGATGAAGTCAATATAATTGAATTTTTAAACGAACGTTTAAAAATAATTATATAGAAGGGATTGTTTTGGGTTTGTTGTAAACATTGTTTTAGAAACACTTGTTTTAAAACCCCTGAAATATTGTTAAACTGGAAATATATTGTTTAACGTTTCTGAATATACGTATATCTTTAATAACTGAATTTAAAGATAGAAACAAGTATAGAAATCTTTCAGGATAAAGACGCTGAATAAGAAGTTTAACTTATAAAAGAGAAGAGGTTTTTTATTAAACAATGGATTTAACCTCTTTGATTATATTTTAAGAAATCTTAGAAATGCATTGTAGATATACTTATACCGGAGGGATAAGTATATGAATACTTTTTGAAGTATTGAAGCTAGAAAGGAAAACTTGGAATTGAATTGTGAATATACTTATACCGGAGGAATAAGTATATTAAAACCCTTTTTATGTAGTAACGCTATAAAGGGATAGGAAATTCGTAGGATATATACATTTTCCTCTTATATGTATGAGTTGAATATATACGTCAATATATAAAGGAATATTAATCGAGTATGATTAATTGATTAATAAGTGAAGTCTTATTTGACAAGTGAAGCTTTATTAGTTAAAAGAAGTTTTGCTAATAAAAGAAGTTTTAATTAATGAAAAATTTATGAAATGGGAAAGGGATTAGAAGCTGTTTATATGAGTTAACCGTGCTTCAACTATTTATCATGCTTCGTGATCTTGATAGTGCCTTAGATATTTATTTGTTTGTTATGGAAATTAAGCGAGGTTGTTTTCCATATACAATTGTCTACTGTGTGAATTGATAGTCGATTAATTGACTATAGAACTTGACCTTAAATCTAGCGACTGGTTTTGAGGAGACTGAGATTGGTAAGTGTTTTACTTATCGAAAACCCCTTCAAAACTAGTATACAGGCTCTATGTTTTGAAAGTGGTTGTGAAGTGAAGACTATATGGGGATTCGAGATCTTTTGAGATGCTCGAACACATATAGTAATTTTAGATCTGTGAAGGGATCTATACGTGATTCCAAGATCTGTTGATGTATTGGAATCCATATTTAACACCGAGATTTGTGAAGGAATCTATGTGCAATTCCAATAATGATTATACTATGTGATCCCAATTAGAAATTTTGTTTTGTTCAAGTGATGGAGACTCGTGTGAAGACACCGAACGAAACTTCGACATGGGATATGGCTAAAGACAGAGTAGGACGCATGATCTGGGGTTTTGCTAACCCATGACAAGATATATTGACTCCATATCTAGAATATGCTTATAGATGTTGCGCACGGGGAGTTGGATATATTTGGTTCCACGTGGTGCACACAGGTGTTTTAGTGCGTGGGCCAGTCATGCTTACCTTTGGTATATTTTATCCAGAGATATACGACGCTCGGTAGGTAACTTCTGATCCTTGTGCATGGAGTTCGGATCCGACTTGATTCAGAGAGATCTCCACAGAAAATCCAATATGTGAGCATGCCATATCGGTTTTGTTTGTACACTTAATAGTTGTCGAATGTAACCAATGTAACCATTCCTTCTATGTGAATTTATTTATATTCTACACCCTATACAATTTGGTGTGTTTGGCATAACTGGACCGAACTGGGAAATAATACGAATTGGAACGGGAATTGGGAAAGTGAATTTTAATGGTTTCGAAATATAAAATTTGTCTTTTAACACTTTAGCTCTTTTATTTAAATCTTATTTTTAACTTATTTTTACTGTATATATATTCTGAAACAAATTGAGCCATTTTATAAGATTTGGGGATGATTTTGGACACATCTATTATAATCAATGGTTTAAATATCAAAGTATTTCACCTTATTGAATGTTTATCGATATTTACATCTGTAAAGGAATATTATAAAGACGCAAATAAATATAGAAATGTTTTTGGGTTTGTCGTGACAATGTGTTAATTACATTCGTCTTGAACCCTTTTAGATTATATTGATGAAGTTTTTATAATTGAATTTTTGAATGAACGTTTAAAGATAATTATACAAAAGAGATTGTTTTGGGTTTGTTGTAAACAGTATTTTAGCAACAATTTTTTTAAACCCCTGGTAAACTGGAAATATATTATTTAATGTCTCTGAATATACTTATATCTTTAATAACCGATTTCAAAGATAGAAACAAGTATAGAAATTTTTCAGGATAAAGATGTTGAATAAGACGTTTAACTTATAAAAGAGAAGAGGTTCTTTATTAAACAATGGTTTTAACCTCTTTGGTTATATTTTAAGAAATTTTAGAAATGCATTACAGATATACTTATACCGGAGGGATAAGTATATGAATACATTTTGAAGTATTGAAGCTAGAAAGGAAATCTTGGAATTGAATTGTGATTATACTTATACCGGAGGGATAAGTATATTAAAACCCTTTTCAAGTAGTAAGGATATACAGGAATAGGAAATTCGTAGAATATATACATATGCCTTTTATATGTATAAGTTGAATATATACGTTCGTATATAAAGGATATTAATCGAGTCTGGGTTATTGATTAATAAGTGAAGTCTTATTTGACAAGTGAAGCTTTATTAGTTAAAAGAAGCTTTACTTATAAAAGAAGTTTTAATTAATGAAAGATTAATTAAATGAGAAAGGGATTAGAAGCCATTTATATGACTTAATTATGCTTCAACTGTTTATCATGCTTCGTGATCTTGATAGTGCCTTGGATGTTTATTTGTTTGTTATAGAAATTAAGCGAGGTTATTTTCCATATACAATAGTTGGTTAGTCAACTATAGAAATTGACCTTAAATCTAGCGACTGGTTTTGAGGAGACCGGGATTGGTTAGTGTTCTACTTATAGAAAACCACTTCAAAACTAGTATACTTGCTTTATGTTTTGGAAGCGGTTGTGAAGTGAAGACTATACGGGGATTCGAGATCTGTTGAGATGCTCGAACATATATAGTGATTCTAAGATCTGTGAAGGAATCTGTGTGTGATTCTAAGATTTGTTGATGTATTGGAATCCATGTGTGACTCCGAGATCGGTGAAGGAATTTATGTCTGATTCCAAGATTGATTGTACAATGTGATCCTAATTGGGAATTTTGTTCTGTTCGAGTGATGGAGACTGGTGTGACGATGCCGAACGAAACCTCGACATCAGATATGGATAAAGACAGAGTAGGATGCATGATCTAGGGTTTTGCTAACCCAAGACAGGATATGTTGACTTTATATCTAGAGTATGCTTACAGATGTTGCGTGCAGGGAGTTGGATATATTTGGTTCCATGTGGTGCACACAGGTGTTTTCGTGTGTGGGCCAGTCATGCTTGCCTTTGGTATATTTTATCTAGTGATATACGATGCTCGGTAGGTAACTTATGGTCCTTGTGCATGGAGTTCGGATCCCGGCTTGATTCAGAGAGATCTCTACGGAAAATCCAATATGTGAGCGTGCCTTATCAGTTTTGTTTGTACACTTAATAATTGTCGAATATAACCAATGTAACCATTCCTTCTATGTGAATTTATTTATGTTCTTCACCCTAGACATTATCTATTATACAATTGTACTTGTCTTAATAAATAGTTGGATGTTATTGAGGGGATAATCGTTAATGGCATGCGTACGACCTCAAATTTGTATTGGTATATGTTACTTATATGTTGAGTTATCTCACGCGATTGCCTAGCCTGATCCGGGTGTTATTTTGCAATAATGCTCGAGTCAGACCGAGTATATTTGGAGATCGAACTTGGATTGCTTTGGAGCTTCTAAAGGGGAGTTGATGACAAGACGTATGCTCGTATTCTTTTATTTGTTATGCTATGTATGTTATTGTATGTATCAGCAATTGTAAGGATATGCTGTTATAACTATTCAGGCTGATTCATTGTGTACTCTGGTTTATGTATTTATTTAGAAGTTTTTCTCTTTTTGTAAAGAGCATTGTTGTTATTATAGATTATTCGTTCCATTGTGAGATTCTGTTTTGTATCCCCTTTCTTCTATTCTTCTATCTCCTTTCTTTTCCCCCTAACAATCAGACTTTCTGGCACTTGATTTGAGATACATGAATATCGAGGATGTATTATTGTTTATTTTCGAGAGTTGAAAAGTCGGGTCATTATAGTAGTGGTTCGACAAGCTCTGACCAACGTCTACTTGGTTTAATCTATTATTTGTACTACCATATTACAACACAATTCGGGTTTGAGTACATGGTTATGAAGAATTTGGAGTTGAATTTAGAATTTAGCAGACCCGCTGCATAGTGAAGAATAAAGAAAGTAATTCAAGCAGAAGAGAAGAAATCTCTTTTTCTGAAGCTATAATTGTCTTTTATAGCTAAAGAGAGAAGTTAGACAGGTCGAAAAATGCATAAGTGGAACAACCTAGACCAGCGACCCGGCTTAGGGAGTGGGGCCCGGATCACCGCCTTAAAGGATCGGTATTAATCCTCTAAGTCGGATATCGATCCCCGAGGGGATCCGTGTCGCTAGTTGCACCCTTCGGGGTGCAACCCCCAAGGTGGATCCTACAGTGTCCTTCCTTGCTTGGTTTTGAAGTTTGAGCTCCAGATGCTGAGTTGTTGAGGTAGTGTTGATTAAGTTTTTTAATCCTGAAATCCTAAGACTTAACCAAAATCTTACTTTTACTCCGTTGCTCTGGATTTATACCAATCGTGATTAGATAAATTATGAGTTTAGTTCAACTTGTCCCAAAGTGATATTTCGATGAATCCAACCGTTTGTATCTTTGTATAATCATTCGTACTCAATTCCTGAGCTATCCAAGCATCCAAATACAAAACGTAACGACCTATAAAAAATGGTATAAACTTGTCCCCTTAAACATATCTATTGATGGAAGATGTGTTTTGTATATCCAAAATCCATAATCCATAAAAATCACATCAAAAATCCATGAACAAACCATAACAAATCCAATATCTATAAACTAGAATTCAAAATCCATGATCATGCTGGATCATTAATATAATCCATGTTCGAAGGTAAATATCCAAACTTCGAAAATCGATATTCGAGAAATCTTAAATATGAGAAGTCCAAGAATTCCATAATAGAAATCTGAAATCCACAATTGTGTTGGCTCGTACTTATAATCAAAATCCAGGAATTAATATTTAATCCAAAATCTAGAATATAATAATCTGAGTCAGAAATCCAAATACGTGGCTTCTCCTAGCCCTAGCCTACATAGGTATAGTCCATATCGGCAAAAACCTAATCGAGAATTTCTGTTTTTGGGATGGCCCAACCCTAGCTAAGCATAGTTTATACTTGACGTCCGATCAGGTAGTCTTACCAAGTCCTGGTAAGGCAGCGCGAACCTTCCCAGGTGCAGTCTATGCTTAATGACCGATCAAAAAGCCTCCCCAGGTACTAACGAAGCAACCCGAACCTTCCTAAGCATATTCCATACTTGCGAATTTAGTTATTAAAGTTATAATCCAATTTTGGATTCTACACTTCACAAGCATAGTCCATACAAGTAAAGTGATTTTATTAAAGTTCTAAACCACCATGTTTATTACAAAATTCAAAAAGAAAACTAACAAATCGTCATCGACAAAAAGCATGCCTATGGACTAAGTCCTAATCTCGTACATGGGTATGTGTACTTTGCCTTTTTTACTTCAAATCTGTTAAGTGAAAGAGGTTAGATGGTTCATCATCGACAAAAAGCATGCCCAGATACTAAGTCATAATCTCGTACATGGGTAGACTGACTTATCCGTCTGAGATCCAAATCCAAGTTAATTAATAATAATTTCATGCCAGCTATATCCTGGCTCGCTCCTTTTCCGAGGAGTAGACAGTTGCTTTTGTTCCAACGTCACAGTCCTATTTCGAATGGAATGCGCAAACTTTCCAATTCTGACGTGCTCCTTGATCACATCCCTAAGATGCCAACAATCATTTGTATCATGATCATCCAAGTCATGGAACATACATTGCTTTACATAATTCCTTTCCATTTCAACGGGTTTCCTTCTAAGTGGTTTGTTGAACAAAACACAACCTTGAGTCTCCCCGTAAATCCTTTTCTATGATGCATTCAAATCCATGTACGAAGATAATTTTGATTCTCTCTGTTGCCTAATACTCTAATAAAACCTCTCATTAGCCTTTCTTTTTCCTTTATCTCTATTAAAAGCAAACCATCCTCCGTCTTTGGCAACATTAACGTCAAGAGTCTCTCTATCTGTCCTCACATCTCTTGCCTAAGAAATCTATCCGCCTCAAAGTAGAATTCAGCGAGACCCTTTAGGGATTCGTTTCTAATGATATCTTGAAATTTAAGTCATCCAAAATGCTAGAAACGACGGCCTCAAAACCATAGATGGATCTGGTCGTGATTGCTACGTTAAATCTTTTCAAAAATTGATGCAGATCTCTCCAATACTTTGCTTTATGGTTGCGAGTGTCAATACATTCTTGGGTCAAGAGATACAGACCCAAATTTATTAAGCAAACTTCCCCATGTGATTATTCTATGTCCTAACAGAACCACTTTTCAACTGCCAAAACCACATGGCAGCAAAATTCGAAAGTAATACTGGAAAACACTTAGTCATGACCACATATGATGTCCGAGTACCTCATTATGTCATATGTACATCACCAAGTGAATGGTCGATCCTTCATTCTACCATAAGCCTCCAACATCGGAAGTCAGAAGTCCGACGGATTCCTAGAGTTTCGTATGTTCGGAGTGAGTGGACTCCCATCAACACTTTCCAAATTTTAATGAGATAATCCACCACTTGAAGATCTCTGAATCATATTCAACATCATGTTGTCATCATTCAGGAGATGTTGCCAATCGCCAAAAATCAACACCTACGTCCCAAATGCCCTGAGTATCCATGTCAGAGTGTCCACCTGTGGCTGCCATGGTCAAGTTGGTATCAACTCGATTTTCTTAAACAGGTCCAATTTCTATTTGGTTCAATCTAATATCTTTATCTGTCAGTGCCTGATTTCTACTTCCTAGCCTCAAGTCCTGAGTCAGAATAGAGTTAACAATAAGTCTAGTGACTCTAAGTGGGGTTTCCCTCGATAAGTTCTCGGTCAGTACCGACCTGAGGATCGGCGTCGGTACTGATCCCTTGAGAAGCAGGAGCAGTTTCCCCCTTTCTAGCCTAATAATCCGAGCGTTGGTGGGTCCAACTCCAGCAGCTCTATTATGTCATCTTGGTCTTCTGTTATGTCTAATATGATTGAGGAAATTGGTCGTCGTTTCATGTTGTCTCCGTAATAATCGTTCCAGGCTTTTAAGTCATGATGCCAAATTATTTATTGCTCCAACCATCTCTCTCGGATGAGATAAGTAGAAGGACTTCCTCCAAAAGAAGCCTCCTGACTTCCTCCTATTGTATCCCTCTCGGTTTAAGGATCCATTTTCTTCTTCTTAACCATTGTTTCCTTGGTAGAAAGTATTCCCTTGGTTTAACTAGATCTCCCTACCTAGCATGCCAAAATTGTTAAATTAGATTTTGAGTAATCGAGCCTAACACCCCAATTATCCAACCATCATAGCAACATCCACAGAATGAGAGATCACAACCATAGAACAATCACAAAATATGCAAGAAAAGTAAAGAAGAAAAGATTTATATTAGTTCAGCAAACTCTAGCTAACGTTCATTTGGTGTAATCTTTTATTAGTTGTAACACCCCATAATTTTTAACAACACTAAAGAGGACAAATTAAAGAATAATTAATTTAATATTCAGAATTAAGGGAAACGGACTATGGAATTGCGCCCGTCTTGAAATTCTGGTCAAGATAGGCACTTGGTTTGCGAAAAAGGGCACTGTATGAAGAAGTTATGAAGGTTTGAATTTCGTATACGCGCAAGAGAATTATATATATAATTAATTTAGAAAATCAGAAAACAATTTGAAAATAAAAAACTCGTGGGCGGAAGGTTTCCCGCCTAGGGGTGTCGACCCCTTAAGGGGGGTGTCGACCCCTTAAGGGAGGTGTTGGCCCTTAGGTCAACCGCTCAAGGGGGGTGTCGACCCATGGGTCGACCCCATAAGGAGGGGTTGACCCGCCTAGGGTAGACGTGGCATATCAGGGTTTCAGGGTTTTGGCTATAAGTATGGCCTCATTTCTCTAGTTTTCCACATTGAAAATAATGGAGGGCTAGATGTTGTCGCTGCTCGGACTGAATCAAACCTTTTTCTTCTTTTGCAATCAAGTTAACCAAGTTTAAAGTTATTCAAGTGTAGATCTATGATTCAACATCTGTTATTCTCCTTCTGTTTTTCTAGATCCAAACACTGTGAGTTTAAGTTACTTTTAGATCTGAATAATTAAAAGTAAAACCTGATATGACATTATATTGGATCTATGCCTATGACCATTTGAATCAAATCAGATCTGCTGTAACCTATGTATCTATGATGTTATGACATGATTATGACTTAGATCTAAACCTTCATCTATTTATCATGTCAGATCTGCTATTGTTTCACTGTTTAAATCACCTTATACTTGTCCCTATCATGTTTGTGGTTAAATTGGATCTGTTATTAGTTGGATATCTAAACCATTGTTTAGATCTTATCATGCCTATTATGACATCCCTATTATGTTAGAATTAGTTCTATTATCATATGTTCATTAGATCTGTTCCTACGTGCCTATCTTGTCATTATGCCACTATATGTTTATGCCATTATGTGTCAATCTAGTTAGTATGATCATTTCTGTCATCTTCCCTTTTATCTTTCCCTTTTCATTTTATATAGCCTGGCTCCTTTCGAGTCTAGGCATGTTGCTAAAATATGCGAACGCGTTAAACGGGGAATGAGGGGGAAAACATTAAATTTGCGGATAACTTATAATTGGGAATTTGGGCATAACCTGAATAAAATGTTTGAATATGAATTTGGGCATATAGCTTATTATGAACATAACTTGGGGAAAGGGGCATGAAAACCTATAATGACATAGGTAAAATTGGCTAATAATGAAATGCCTTGGATTAGAGTAATTAGAAACTATAACTACGCCTAGACACGAGGTTAGATTACACTTGTGGTGGAAGTCTGCCCAGAATGAGCCCGGCATATCCAGCGACCACAAGTGGTGAATCTAATGTGAGGGATCTAGGTGCACAAATACGAGACGTGCTAAGACATAAGGTTAAGCCCTACTTGTGGAAAAAGTCTGCCCGGAATCGACCGGCATATCCAGCATCCACAAGTTGTAGACTTAATGTGGGAGGTCTAGCACATTATAACCAAAAATGGGCATGGTAATGAATTAGAATACTTAACCTAGTTGAATCCATAGGGACTGTATGAACATGAACCCGATTAGGGGTTAAGTAAACTTGTTTGAAACAGTGGGTGGGTTAAGTAAATCTGGGTTAGGTGGGTAATATTTATATATAGGCCCACAAATTTAACCTATTGGGGTTATGTAATTAAAGACACATTTAGGTAAGCATAACTTGTGAAAATGATGGGATTATGTAATTAAAGACACGTTAGGTAAGCCCAACCTGTGGAAATCCTAGTTGGGATACAAGACAAGGGGGAGAGCTTGTATCATCTTGTGGGGGGGACCTGTTTCAGTCAGTAACCCATAGAACGGTATCAGACGAGTACTCTACCCTAGGTCGGAGTAGGGACACGCTTACTGGGATGATTGTAAGAGATCCAAACGTGGAGGACGGTGTGGGCTGCACAAACCGATCGGGCCCATGTGCATGCATGATCCAGGCAGAGGAGGATAAGACGACCATGACACTTGTAGATATGGTTGTGCAAATCAACTAAGGGTTTCCACTTTAGGAAGTGATACCTCCTACTGTGGGGTCGGCACAGGGTATCTACGGAGTAGGAAGACGATCGATTAGGGTAGTGGTTCTGG
This sequence comes from Allium sativum, assembly GCA_030737875.1. Lineage (NCBI taxonomy): Eukaryota > Viridiplantae > Streptophyta > Magnoliopsida > Asparagales > Amaryllidaceae > Allium > Allium sativum. Next base: position 19,636 of record JASFAX010004845.1, read on the forward strand.
TACATCTAGACTCTGGTAAAGTTTAAGAGCTTGTTAGGTTGGGCTGCTTGTGGATTGTATGGGGTTAAAACCTCTGACCAGAAGTACAGCTAAGTCTACTATCTTATAGTTGTTGGGATTATCTCATTCTCGTTACACTAGTATCAGTGCAGAGAATCAGAGTAATCGTTAGGGAAGCAAATACACTCTATCATGTTTACCTTGTCATACCTGCCTTTTATGATGTTACCTTTCTTATCCACTTAATATGTCTGTCCTAATACTTTTACTTATTTATCTGCTAAAAGTAACTTGACTCGCCATACTTTATGTCTGACCCTTTTTGTTTCCTCTTTTTTCTTCCGTTTCCCCCCCAATGTTCTCAGGGTGGGAATACTCAAGCTTGACCAAGATTCTGCTATCTTATGCTGGAGCTGCTTAGATGTATTGCTCAAGCTCCTATCTTTGCTACTATGGCTACGTTTTTATTTGGGGATTTTTCTTCTTTTATTTTGTACTCTGATGTTTTAAGTACAAGACATAAGTTTTTATGATGTACTGGTTTTTATGTAATTCAGACATATGATGCTTTGAACCACGATGCTTTATGATTAATCAATTTTTTTAATTTCGCAGCTATTTTATATCTGTCTTGTAATGTTTTAGTGTCTGTTTACCTATAACGCTTCACGAAACTTAATGCATTCTCTTAATGAGTGACATTAACGGACGTGGGGTGTCACACTTGGTATCAGAACTGAAGGTTACCAGATTAGATAAAAGTTTTTGAAGATTATTTTCAAAAAGGTTTTAAAAGAAAGCATTTTCAAAAAGAATAACATATTCCCCAAAGACATATTTACTATCTTTCAATCCTTTGTCTGAATCTCTTTCCTTTTCTTTTTAGCATGTCTGGGGTACCTAGTATTCTAGAGGGCGTTACAGTACCGGGCTGGTTCCACAGGTATCTAGAGGCCACAACGCCTGTTGGTGGTCAAGCTGACGTTCCTCCCCCAGCTACACCCGTCATTCCTCCTCCTCCTCCTCTGCATGCAGATAATTTCTCTAAAGTTTGCAAAGATTTCCGTGCTATGGGAGGAAAGTCATTCCATGGAATCGAGACATTCATAGAGGCAAGGAATTGACTCAAGGAGACAGAGGACTTGTTTGGAATTTTCGACGTGGATGATCGTAGGAAGATTCAGGTAGCCGCCTGGCTACTGAAAGATGAAGCTTCATTCTAGTGGGAAGTAACCCTAGCGGGGCGTCCGATGGAAATTTGGGATGATTTTAGACAGAGATTTGAAATGAAGTTTCTTTCTCAAGCTTAGAAAAGCATGCAAATGGAGAGATTCTTGGCGCTCAAGCAAGGAAACATGACTGTTAAGAATATGTGAATAAATTCAACCAGCTAGCAAGGTTTGGATTGGAACTGGTAGATACTTCGCATAAGAAAGCTTTGCGGTTTGCTAAAGGGCTGAATGAACCCCTTCATGGGTTAGCTATGTCCCATATTCCAATAGGAGAAACTTTTGAAAGGCTTGTTGATATGGCCTTGATGCATGAGGAAGACAAAGGAGAAAAGAAGGAAGTTAAGGCTGAGGAAACAACGCAAAACAAGAAGGTATGGCCCAAGAAAGGACAACAACAACAACAGAAGAAGAAAGGCGAAAAGAATGGCTAGGCTAACGATAAGAGGAAGTTCCATAGTTGCGGACGAGAGGGTCACCTGGTGAAGGACTGCAAAAGAAGGAAGAATTCCTTCTTCGTTTGTGGAGAGGTCGGACACTTTGCTCCCGAAGAAACAGGGACAAGGTCAAAGGGCAGGAGCTTCTGGAGGGCAGGTGCATGCTTTCGCGACCAGTGCTCCGGATAGTGGTAGGAAAATTTCCGTGGAAGGTTTGATTTCTATTTCCAGTCATTCTATTAGAACTCCTTTTGATTCTGGCGCTTCACATTCATTTATATCTAGTTCTGTGGTTGAGTCTCTGCACCTAAATACTAGTATGGTAGTGGATGTCATAGTTGTCTCAAACCCCATTGGTGGTTCGGCTCATTTGTCCATGATTTGTCGGGATTTGAGAATATCTGTGTTAGGCGTCGAGTTTGAGTGCGATGCATATGTGCATGTGCACGGTTTTATGGGTTATGGTTTGATTCTAGGAATGGATTGGCTAACCATGTATAGTTCCATTCTGGATTGTGAGAAGAGGGCCGTTAGACTTTTGACTTTCCATGGGAGGACCCTCGAGATTTTTTGTGACCCACAAGGGTCTGTTATGCTTAGTTTCCTAGTGTCTCTTGATGCATCTACTGATGATCTGCGATCTGTTCCAGTAGCCCAAGATTATCCAGATGTTTTTGATGAGGTACAGGGCTTATCTCCGAGGCATGAGATCGATTTTCGTATATATTTGGTGGACAATGCAAAGCCAGTTGCATTATCTATGCGCCATATGGCTCCAAGGAAAATGAGGAAGCTTAGCAAGCAAGTAGGGGAGTTGCTCGAGAAAGGATTTATTAGGCGAAGCATATTTGAATGGGATGCTCCAGTAGTATTCATAACTAAGGCAGGTGGTTCGCTTTGCTTGTGTATGGACTATAGGGAGTTGAATAAACTCACTAAGAAGAACAGGCACTCACTCCCACGGATAGATGATTTGTTTGACCAACTTGTTGGTGCATCGGTATTCTCTCAGTTAGACTTGGCCATGGGGTTTCATCAGTTGAGGGTGGTTGAGGATAGTATAGATAAGACTGCTTTTAGGACTCCAAATGGTTTCTTTAAATGGCTAGTTATGCCTTTTGGGTTAACGAATGCACCCGACTATTTTGTTGATCTGATAAGTAGGGTGTTTCGGGAGTTTCTAAATAAATTTATCGTGGTCTTTGTTGATGATATCTTGATCTTCTCAAAGAGAAAAGAGGAGCATGCCCAACATTTGAGAGAATTTTTGAAAACTCTCTGTGCGCATCAACTTAACGAAAAGTTCTCCAAATGCCATTTTTGGAGAAAAGAGGTGAAATTTCTAGGGCATGTGGTTTCCAAAGATGGGATAGCAGTAGATCCCGCAAAGGTAGTTCCAGTTCAAGATTGGTAAATTCCGAAAAATGCAACAAAAGTGAGAAGCTTTCTTGGATTGGTAGGCTATTATAGGAAGTTCATTAAGGACTTCGCAAAGATATCAGCCCCATTCACCAGGCTGAAGAAGAATTTGGCGTTTTCATGGGATATAGATTGTGATGTTGCTTTCCAACGACTAAAAAGGGCTCTGACAACAACCCCAGTCTTGACCTTGCCCGATGGGAATAAAGTGTTTGAAGTATACACTGATGCATGTGGTACAGGCCTTGGTGCAGTTTTGATGCAAAAGGGAAAGGTAGTGTGTTATGGGGGTAGACAGTTAAGAGTTCCTGAGAAGAACTACCCTACCCATGATTTAGAGCTAGTTGCCATAGTATTCGAGCTTAAGATGTAACATCATTATTTGCTTGGAGAGAAATTCGAGTTGTACATCGATCATCAATCTCTCAAGTACTTGTTCTCGCAGAAGGATATTAATTTAAGGCAACAAAGGTGGACGGAGTTCCTAGCTTCTTATGATTTTGAGATTGCTTATACCCCTGACAATGGTAATGTGGTGGCAGACGCACTAAGTAGGCAGAGGATGGCTTTAAGTCCTTTGTTTTTAGAGAGGAAAAGCTTGGAGTTCATATCGACTTTTGATTTTAGACCCTCCACCGAGTTTTTGCCTGGTTTGTTTGCATCGTTAGAGATACAACCTACTCTTATGGATCAGATAGGAGCTTCGTAGCGAGATGATCCACAGATTTCAGACATCTTGGATAGGCTCAGTAAAGGGGAGATTTTTAGTCACCTCAATAGATATTTCATAGATGATAAAGGGTGGTTGCGACGAGATGGAAGGCTTTGTGTTCCCCAACTTGGAAGTTTGTTGAAGACAGTCCTAGAAGAAGCCCATCATTCTAAGATGACTATTCATCCAGGCGGTGATAAGATGTGTTGGGAAATGAAGAGGGTTTTATTTTGGGCTGGGATGAAGAAAGATGTGGCAGAGTTTGTTTCTCAATGTTTGGTATATCAGCAAGTCAAAGCCGAGCAAAAGAAGCCCGATGGTTTACTTCATCCTTTGGAGGTTCCACAGTGGAAGTGGGAGGCCGTCTCTATGGATTTCATATATGGTTTGCCTAGATCAAAGAAAGGCAACACCGATATTTGGGTTATGGTGGATAGACTTACTAAGAGCGCTCATTTCATTCCAGTTAAAAGCAAGAGGACAACAACATGGTTGGCAGCAATTTATGTTCGTGAGACAATCCGTCTTCATTGAATACCTTCCAGCATCGTAAACGATCGTGACCCCATCTTCAATAGTGAATTTTGGAGGAGCTTACATGAAGCATTGGTACACAGTTGTGTTTGACACCGCTTATCACCCACAGATCGATGGACAGATGGAAAGAGTGAACATAATTCTTGAGGATCTTTTGTGTCTGTGTATCCTAGACTTCGAAGGGACTTAGGAAGAGCATCTTCCTTTAGTAGAGTTTGCCTACAACAACAGTTATCAAGCTAGCATTGGCATGACACCCTTCGAAGCATTATACGGACGACCCTGTAGATCACCAACTTGTTGGTGAGAATCTACAGAAAGGCTATTACTTGGACCAGATATAGTTAGAGAAACGTCTGAAAAGATTGATCTTATTAGACGATGAATGAAGACCGCTCTAGATAGGAAGAAATCCTACGCAGACAAGAGAAGGACTGACATTGAATTTGAAGTAGGAGACATGGTTTTCATTAAAGTGTCACCTTTGAGGAATGTGGTTCGCTTCAGATCTGTAGGGAAGTTGGCACCACGATTTGTAGGGCCATTTCCCATAACAGAAAGGATTGGCCAAATGGCCTATAGAGTAAAGCTGCCAGAGAGACTATCTGCCGTTCATAATGTTTTCCACGTTTCTCATTTGCGGAAGTGCTTGCATGATACCATGAAAGTAGTTGAGCCAAGTATATTGGAAGAAGTTAGGTGGAATGGGAGGCAACAGTCAGACAAGTTCCTTCCCGTATTCTTGGATCAGAAGTTAAGAAGCTACGCAATAGAAAGGTCAAGTTGATGAAAGTTCAGTGGGGAGAACCCAGAGTATGTGACTTGAGAAACCAAAGAAAAGATTCGTGCTTCGTACCCTTTTCTTTTCGAGGGTATGTTCTTAACATCCTTTCCAAAGATTTTATCTATGCTTGTTCCTATCATTTAAGTATATCCTATCGATCGAATCTTCGACCTTTAGGTAGGAATCTCATGGATGTAAACATGTGTTTAAGACATGTTATGTTTGATGGATGCAAGTGGATGGAAGTGTTTGCTAGTGGTTGCTCGTGGATGTATACACACACATTAGGCACTAGATCGGCTCAATCACTCTCATACTGCATATGGATGTATGTGCATTTTTCTTCTTTTAATGGATGGAATTGGATATATCATCATATGGATGTTGCATTTGGACGGATGATTATGCACCCATATAGAACTTACATGTTATAATAGGATTATTGCATACATGTTGGATTCATGGTACTAACATACATTGCATTAAGGAGGTCGGCTAAATCAGTAGACCGCCTGATCTTCGCATTAGTATTGGGACATATACACACACCTTTGCATATGCTCATATAAGCATTAGAAGTCTTTAAGGACAATAGATGCCTGTGATTGGTGGATGAGTAGATGGATGATGGATGGTAGACTATACATTCTTTTTAACTTGGAGATTTCGGGGACGAAATCCTTTAAGTAGGGGAGAATGTAACACCCCGTAATTTTTAACAACACTAAAGAGGGCAAATTAAAGAATAATTAATTTAATATTCAGAATTAAGGGAAACGAACTGAGGTTTGAAGTTTGTATACGCGTAAGAGAATTATATATATATATATATAATTCAGAAAATCAGAAAACAATTTGAAAATCAAAAATTCGTGGGCAGAAAATTTCCCGCCTAGGGGTTTCGACCCAATAAGGGGGATCGACCCCCTAGGACAGACGTGGACGATTAGGGTTTCGGGGTTTTGGCTATAAATATGGCCTCATTTCTCTAGTTTTCTCACACTGAAAATAATGGAGGACTAGATGCTATCGTTGCCCAGACTGAATCAAATCTTTTCTTTTGCAATCAAGTTAATCAAGTTTAAAGTTATTCAAGTGTAGATATGAGATTCAACATCTACTATTCTCCTTCTGTTTTTCTAGATCCAAACACTGTGAGTTTAAGTTACTTTTAGATCTGAATAATTAAAAGTAAAACCTGATATAACATTAACTTGAATCTATGCCTATGACCATTTGAATCAAATCAGATATGTTGTAACCTATGTATCTATGATGTTATGACATGACTATGACTTAGATCTAAACCTTCATCTATTTATCGTGTCAGATATGCTATTGTTTCACTATTTAGATCACCTTATACTTGTCCCTATCATGTTTGTGGTTAAATTGGATCTGTTATTAGTTGGATATCTAAACCATTGTTTAAATCTTATCATGTCTATTATGACAACCCTATTATGTTAGAATCAGTTATATTATCGTATGTTCATTAGATCTGTTCCTACGTGCCTATCTTGTCATTATGCCACTATATGTTTATGCCATTATGTGACAATCTAGTTAGTATGATCATTTCTGTCATCTTCCCTTTTATCTTTCCCTTTTCATTTTATATAGCATGGTTCCTTTTGAGTCTAGGCATGCCACTAAAATATGCGAACGCGTTAAATGGGGAACGAGGGTAAAATCATTGAATTTGGGCATAACTTGTAATTGGGAATTTGGGCATAACCTAAATAAAATGTATGAACATGAATTTGGGCATATAGTTTATTATGAACATAACTTGGGTAAAGGGGCATGAAAACCTATAACAACATAGGTAAAATTGGCTAATAATGAAATGCCTAGGATTAGAGTAATTAGAAACTGTAACTGCGCCTAGACACGAGGTTAGATTACACTTGTGGTGGAAGTCTGCCCGGAACCGCACGGATATCCAGCGACCACAAGTGGTGAATCTAATGTGAGGGGTCTAGGTGCATAAATACGAGACATGCTAATACACGAGGTTAAGCCCGACTTGCGGAAGAAGTCTGCCCGGAATCGACCGACATATCCAGCATCCACAAGTGGTAGGCTTAATGTGGGAGGTCTAGCACATTATAACCATAAATGGACATGGTAATGAATTGGAATACTTAACCTAGTTGAATCCATAGGGATTGTATGAACATGAACCTGATTAGGGGTTAAGTAAACTTATTTAAAACAGTGGGTGGGTTAAGTAAATCTGGGTTGGGTGGGTAATATTTATATATAGACCTACAAACTTAACCTATTGGGGTTATGTAATTAAAGACACCGTTAGGTAAGCATAACCTGTGGAAATGATGGGGTTATGTAATTAAAGACACCGTTAGGTAAGCATAACCTGTGGAAATCCTAGTGGGGATACAAGACAAGGGGGAGCGCTTGTATCATCTTGTGTGGGGGACCCGTTTCAGTCAGTAACCCATAGAACGTTATCAGACGAGTACTCCGCCCTAGGTCCGAGTAGGGACACACTTACTGGGCTGATTGTAAGAAATCCAAACGTGGAGGACGGTGTGGGCGGCGCAAACCGACTGGGGGTCATGTGCATGCATGGTCCAGGCAGTGGGGGATAAGACGACCGTGACACCTGTAGATATGGTTGTGCACATCAACGGTGGGTTGCCAATTTAGGATGTGATACCTCCTACTGTGGGGCCGACAAAGGGTATCTACGGAGTAGGGAGCCGATAGATTAGGGTAGTAGTTAGGGTACATCTAGACTCTGGTAAAGTTTAGGAGCCTGTTTGGTTGGGCTACCTGTGGATTGTATGGGGTTAAAACCTCTCACCATAAGTACGCCTAAGTCTACCATCTTATAGTTGTTGGGATCATCTCATTCTGGTTATACTAGAATCGGTGCAGAGAATTAGAGTAATCGTTAGGGAAGCGTATACACTCTATCAAGTTTACCTTGTCATACCTTCCTTTTATGATATCACCTTTCTTATCCACTTTATATGCCTGTCATGATACTTTTACTTATTTGTTTGCTAAAAGTAACTGGACTCGCCAGATTTTATGTCTGACCCTTTTTGTTTCCTCTTTGTTCTTCCGCTTCCCCCCTAATGTTCTTAGGGTGGGAATACTCAAGCTTGACCGGGATTCTACTATCTTTTGCTGGAGCTGCTTAGATGTATTGCGCAAGCTCCTATCTTTGCTACTATGACTACGTTATTATTTGGGGATTTTTCTTCTTTTATTTTGTACACTGATGTTTTAAGTACAAGACATAAGTTTTTATGATGTACTGGTTTTCATGTAATTCAGACATATGATGTTTTGAACCACGATGTTTGATGATTAATAATTTTTTTTAATTCCGCCGCTATTTTATATCTGTCTTGTAATGTTTCTGTGTCTGTTTACCTATAACGCTTCACGAAACTTAATGCATTCTCTTAGTGAGTGACATTAACGGACGTGGGCTGTCACACTAGTATTGTTAGATTATTATGTAGTTCGAGTTTAAGTACAAGATTATAAAGAAATCGGAGTTGAGTTTATAATTTGGTATAATCCTTGCACAACGCAGAGTAAAGAAGGTGATTCAAGAAAAAGAGAAGAGATTCATTTTTATAAAGTCATGATGGTCAATTTATAGCTTAAGAGGAAAGTCAGATCGAACCTGAAATGCAAAAGAAGGCCCACTTATGTAAGATGAGCTGGCCTTAGAAGTGGGGCCTAGGTCACCTCGCCCTTGAGGATCGGTACCGATCCCTTAGGGGATTGGTGTCAATCCCTTAAGGGTTGCACCCTTCGAGGTGCGACCCCCAAAGTGGATCTTGGATTGTCCTTCCTTGCTTCCTTGACTTTGAAGTTTGGGCTTCAGATATTGAGTTATTAACGTAGTTTTGACTAAGTTTTTGAATCCTAAAATCTTACGTCTCATATTGGTACCGGTCTGAGACTTAACCACAATCCCAGTTTTGTTTCTTTGCTCTTGATTCATACTGATTTCGTACTTAGCCCATTTTTTTGTTCTAAAGTGATATTCCTATGAAATCAGTTGTTCGTGGCTTTATATAATCATTTGTACTCATTTCCTAAGCTATCCAAGCATTCATATCCAAAGCGTAACAGCATTGTAAAAAGGTTGGTTATTAATCAGGGTGATTATTTTAAAGAAAATTTTCATTGAGGGCGAAATGATGACATGATCAATGATATAATGGATATCAACTATTGGATTGCTTAATATTTTTTTTACTTATTGTGAGCACAGTGAGATCCAACAGACTAATTCTGTTGTTTCATTAATTGTATTTTATTTAATGTTCATACAGTCCATCTCTTGTTTTAAAGTTAGAACACTTTAATTTGTGTAATATTATTGGTGCATCAAAACATTTTTATATGCTCAAATTACCTTTTTGATCCATATAAGTAAGAATAAATGTGATAATTTTAGTGATAAAGATGATGTGGGTTGATAAGAAAAGTTACTGCAATTTAGAAATTTAAGCCAAAATAACTTTTTATGATTGTAACTAATGCATTAGTCAATGGAGGTACTATCTGCACACCAATCCCCTCTGAAATGTCACTCAGACGTCGATCAGTAGTAAATGTATAATGGTACCCTAAGATCATTCCCAATAGGGGCGGGATTGGGTGTCCCATCCCCATGGGTTGACACCCAACTCACCCCAATAGGAAGAAACACAGAAACCTTGTTAGCCAACTTTTTGGCCAAAGCTGTCAAGGTTCAACAGATTTCATTCTCGATATCGGTCGATCGACCGATAGAACGACTTACACTCCAGGAAGCTCATGCAAGATTCAATTCGAGCCAACCTCCTTCAGAAACAGCCCGAACCTAGGCCGACCCGAATTGTTCTCCTTCAAATAAGCGGCACATTGAGCTCGGAAGAATCACTCATCTCAACTGACCGAGTTCATCGTTCCCATCAAAGTAAGATCGACTAAATATCTCAGAATTCATTTAGATATATCCAGCCGAGTCATTCAATACTTTGCCCGACTCTCAAGGCAATAAAGGCGGTCAACCACTCCCAGACAAAGCTCTACTTTTGATACACCTCACCTCGAGTGCCACGTAAGCCACTATTTCCGAGGATACTATTAATCGGCAGTGGACTGGGTCCCACAGTCGCAACTACAACCAATAATCGAGCTCTACGTGCCCAAGCCCCGAAAAAGAGGAAAGCCACATGGCGGTCCGTTTAGCCCACCTTCTCACCTATATATACCTCCAAGCTCAAAATGGAAAAGGACCTTCTCCCCAGACTTCTTTTCAACTTCTACTCTCAGACTTCTTTTGGCTACTTCACTTTTTGGCTGAACTTCTCTTCTACGGCTAAGTCTAAAAAAAGCCAATTCTTCTTTTCTCAAAACAGGAAAAAGCATTGTACTTGTAACAAAAAAAGAATCAATATATATATATATATATATATATATATATATATATATATATATATAAAGTGGACGTAGGCACCATCTTTGCCGAACCACTATAAAAAGTCTTGCATGTTCCCCGTTTTCTTTACTTACTTACACTTTGTGATCAATATTCGTGTGCTCTCCACACGATTGGGGGTTGAATGTCACTAGTGACCAACTTTTGACGTCAACACTTTGGCGCGCCAGGAAAGTGTGGCGCACCAACACACCCTACGACCTTCAGCAAGTTTCAATCCATGGCAAACAAGCGGAAGAAAGATGCAGTATGTTCTTACCCCCACAAACGTCGATGCAGCCGAAACAAACGCTACAGAAGCAAGTCTGAAAGCCTCCTCTCATGAAGACATGTCGCGATATATTACCAGGGACAATGTAGATAAGATTCTGGCCAGGTTCAACGACCAGATGACATCTCAGGTAGACTCCTCGAACAACAACAACAGTTGATGGATCACCTTCTCGGTCGAATGGAGATGGGATTAAATGCTTAAACATCAATTCTACCACCGACCGGGACTGGGGAAACAACCAATCTTCGGTCTGCACCGAATCAGGCCACTGATCAAATCCCACCTCTGCTTCCTCCTGGCTTAGCTCTACCTACTGACCAATTACAGCCAGGAGTATCACTTCCAGCAACTAGCGTAGCCGCAGCTGCAGATTCACAGGAGGCTCGCGATCAAGATCTAGGTCGCTCGGCCATATTGCCTCCACTCCGAGGACCAGCTCGACCGCTCGGATCAATCGAACAACCGCCAGGTCCATCAGAATCAATGTCATCCCAATTACAACCCGGTATCTTACCGCAGACTTGTCTAACAACTCTTCCCCTTCAACGAAGAGCTGGTGGAGCCTTCCCTTCGAACCAGCGAGACCACTCTACCATACCTGTTCTCACCATGGCGGAAGAAAACACTACTGTAAACCCTTCTAACATCGCCCCGACTGGGGCCAATGCTGAGCCCCAACATCACATGATATGCTAGATCATACTGCACCTTTTGTCATGGGTACAGCCCGATCCAACTCTCATCAGGTTCAAGAGGGGCCATTCTTCCCAGAACCACCAGCCAGGGATCATCCTCACCCTCACCTTCACTCAACTCTTGGAGGTCGATCCCAACCAACGGCCACCCTTCCGAGCATGCTTGCGTTGGATCCTGGTGCTGGAGTTCTCCCGAATGCAGAGCTGGATTCATGGTAATGACTCCTCGGAGATGGAAGCCGATTTGCAAGCATTATCCGATGTTTCACCTAGGGCAACTCTTCTTGATGTGCATGTAAAAATGCACATTTATATTAACATATTTATTCTTGTTTAGTTGAATAAATGAACATTTTTTGGTATTTTATATGATCAAACCATGTTTTAAATATTTTCAAAATCGTCGCTTATTTTGGGAAAGTGGTCACTCGTGCATGTTTTAATTTGTGAAATCTTTTACTTGTTCCTTGTGATTATCTCTTGTAGGAATTTTGGAGCTAAAAGGATATATACACATGAAGAGATGAGGGAAAGCATGCATTTACACAAAAGGAGGCAAATAATTAATTCATTTTATGGATAATGGAGGCCCACACCTTTCAACTAGCCCACTTTCTCTTAAGCTTCACATTAAAGACTAATTGACTGAGACAAAAGGCCTCATGCATTCAACATGACTTATTAGTGGCTAATGGTAATTTGAAGCTTCATGAATGGGCATTTTGGGGATTTCCCAAGGAAAGTAATTAGGGTTTTTGATCATGTATATATACCCATTTATTTCATGTATTAGGGGATCTTGTTTCTAGCAAATAAAAGTGTAAGTGATCAAATAAACAAAAATGTCTACCAAGCCTCTTTCTTTCACGTCACGTTTATGTTCTATTTAACGTTCATGTTTATGCGTACTCTCTCTTTTTATTGTTAGTAGTTTAGATTTATTTTCACGCAAGTAGTTAGTAGTTAATATCTTTTCTTCATTTTTACTCTCTGTTTTTGTTGTTCTTCAATGTTGAAATCTATTTGTGTTGAAATAATCACACAAATGAGGAGTTAAAACCCTACAATTTAGGGGTGATGAAGCTCTCTTATCACATAGATTCAACATAGTTTATTTTTCATGCTCTCTACTTATGCTTATTAAAGAATGGATGTTTAGTGTATTTTGTTAATCATGCTTGATTTTGGTGATCTATGCCTCTAATTAATAGAGGATAGATCATGCTTGATCAAATGACACAAAAAATTTTGCCTCATCATCTATATATGATTTTGGAAAAAAGAGGAAGTGTTAATCAACATTTGATATTCTATATTACTAACTAATAGTAAACAGAGTATTCTTAAAATTGATGTTGCTTTCATCTTGTTGTCTTTTTCATGAGAATTGAATAGTGAATTAGATTTGTGCTATAGTTTGATGACTTATGTTATGCTAATTAATAGCATAAATACGTCATACTTATGATAAACACAATAACTAATCTCACTTATGACCAAACAAAAAGAGATCATAACTTCATCATGTTGATTTGTGTGATCTAGAGAGCGAAAACACCTTTACATAGCTCTTAACCAATAGTTTCATTCTCAATAGTCATTAGTTTTGTTAAATTTTAGTTAACATATTTTAAAGTTTGGTTTAATTTGATTGAATTTAATTAAAATTATTTCTTTTCCCGTGGATCGACTCGTACTCGCTAACGTACTACAAGTGTATGCCGTGCGCTTGCGGTTTATTACACTTCGCGACGATTTTCTAATTCATAGAATATTCGTCGTTGAACAAATTTTTGGTGTTATTGCCGGGGAAAGTTAATTAATTTTAATTTTATTCTTCAGATTAATTTTTGTTATATAGTTATTTAAAAAAAAATTATTTGTGTGCTTGTTTTGTCTTAGTCTTCATATAACAAAAAAAACTTGTGTTTTTTTTATTTTCTTGTGTTTGTGTGTGTATTGAATTATGCATTGTTTGTTTTTAGCATGTTTGTTTGTGTTTATCTTCTTTAAAAAAAACACTTGCCTTTTGTTTTCAATTCCTTTCCTGTTTTCAATACGATTTGCTTTCTTTCTTTCATTTATTTCTTTCCTTTATGTCATCTATTTCTTCCCACCTTCAATTCATTTTCTATTCTTACAAATAAAAAAATCTTTCCATTTTTCTCTTTTATTTTTTTTCCTCTCTTTGATTTCTTTCCAAAATTTCTCCAAATTTCTTTCCTTTCTCCAATTCTTACAAATAAAAACAAAACAAAACAAAAAAAAATATTACTTTCCTTTTCCTCCCTCTGTGGTTTTATTAACCTTCTCCTTTAATTCTTTTCCACTTACATTTTCTATTTCTTTCCATTTGTATTTCCAATCCTTCCTTCTTTTACAAATTTCTAAAAAAAAAATATTTCCATTTTTTCTATTTTATTTCTTTCCTCTCTTTGATTTCTTTTCCAAATTCTATTCATAATTACTTTCCTTTTCCCAAAACAAAACAAAATAAAAAAAATATTTTTCTAAAATTCTTCCTTGCCGTAATTCTGCTACAAATTCTCCATCCTCAAACTGAAACCATCATCCACTTCAACACCTTCTGATCTCCATTGATCAAACCCGTACAACATCCATTACCTACCCACCAAATCAAACGGCTTCACAATCTCGTTCATCGCCACTGTTCTATCATTACCCTCCATCCCATCTCAGTACCATAACTACAAGTCTTCACTCACATTCACCTCACTGACAAGCACCAGTACCATATTGCCAAAATCATTCTACTCCACCATTCGACATTTTCATCCCCTCTGTCAGCTATCAACATTAGAATTCCTGACCATCTACAATTCCATTTTCAATTCCCACCGCACTTCCAAAATTCAGCTTCATACAAACGCTACTCACCACCATAATCATCTCCTCATCCCCAACTACAGCCTAGTCCATCATCCATTTCAACCAATAAACAATACAAATCTTCATTCACCCACAAATCCACAACTGCTAACCAACCACAAAACCCTAAAACAACTTCATAACCAAGAAACATACACAACATCTCCTTTCTTCTCTACACAGTCCTCTGCCACCATATTACAATTCCTATACCACTTCTGTAACCACCGTTCAATCCCTATACAACAGCAACTCCTACACCACTTCTCCTTTCACGAATTCCACACATTCGACCATCATCACCGCAGCGACTACCACCCAAAACCTGAAACCACTTGAAGTCACGAACCTACCACCACAACAAAACTCTAGCAGTCCCCATAATCTACGCCTTTCACTATCACCGTAAAATCAGATCCAATTCCCACCTAGTAGCAAGAGCCTTCGCATCACCTAAAATCGCAATTGGACACACAAATTCCCACCGAAGTAGCACCTAACCTGATTCAATCACCAAAACCCCTTAATTGATTTTGGAATTCGCTATTTTGGATTTCTAATTTTTTTTCTCTTTTTCCTTCAAATTTTCGTTTGTGAGGAAATTGCTGACTTGTTTGGTGAGTTGAACAGAAAATGACAACGTGTTTAGGGTAAGGATTTTTAACTTGGCTTGGTGGGCCAATTTGGTTGGGCGTGTATTTGAACTTGGTCTTCTTTATTTTCTTTTATTTCGTTCTTTTTTATTTTTTATTGTTCTTTTTTTTTTTTGAGTAAACTTTTGTTTCAAGTTTTGGGCTGTAAATAAAAAAAGTAGCACTTCGTTTTGGTTTTGGAATTCTGTAAGTAATTCTTTTATTTTTCATTTGGTTTTCAAAATTTCTTTGTGTGAAGGCTTTTTTTTCAAAAAAAAGACAATCATTTGCCTTTGGAAAAAGATAGGAATGTTTGTGCCTATTTTGGTTGTCCATCGTTTTCAGGTTGCAAGAAGAGGAGTACAGGAATAACTTGCTTGAAACTACTCGAAAGCCGCTTTGCTTCGCTTGCTTTAAAAAAAATTGCCGCTAAAAAGAAATTAATTGCTAATAAATTTCTACACACTCAGGTATTGTGTTCTGACTTTGTTTTCATTTCCTTGCATTGTTGTATGCTTGCTTTTGCATTAAAAAATTCATTCGTAGTTGCATCGTTAATTCACGTTTAATTTCTGTTTTGCATAGTTTAAGTTTGCAATTTTTTTCCTTTTTCTTAAAAAAAAGAAAAAAAAGAGTTTCGCACTTCTATTTAATTTTAAATAAGACATGATAGAGTTAGCATATAATTTTGGTTGTTCGATTAAAATGTTTGGAAATTTACTTCTCTTAGCGGATAACGAAAGGAAAGTTTGAATTATGAGCAAATTTGGTGTAACTGGTATATAGGGAGATTCGTAGGTGATGAGTATGAAATGTTTTCTAAATTGTAATCCGATTAAGAATGGTTGATTTAGACTACTTGCGATAACATTTTAGATCTTTTAAGTGAAGTTGTGCTAAGACATTCTCGCTTAACTCTCTCTCTCTCATGTAAAAAAAAGAAAAAGAAAAAAAAGAGAAGTATATATATATATATATATATATATATATAATCCAAGGGTATCCAACATTGCTAGTACATCTAGCGTTGGTGTGCAAACCTGCCAAGCTCTTTCCGATATCTTGTTGGCAAAGTCAGCGTCGATATACCTTGGTCTCATTTTATGAGTTGGACACCTAAGGATCACCAACCCTCACATAAGTCATAATGCAGTGTAGAGGTGGTATACCCAGGTATTTGTAAATAATAATAATGTGAATATTTTGTAATAAAGAGAGAATTATAGCACTTAAAATCCAAGCACACTCTTCACTCATTCGACCTAACTTGTTAACAAAAAGGAAGTTGAGATGTCATTTTACGACTATTGATATAGATTATAGAATTCATTTCATATTTGCACTATGTTTCTACCAAAACAACTGACCATGCTGGAGGAGTTTGTGAGGATAACATGACTTTTGTTTAAAGTTTTGATTAGTAATGGACTCAAATTTCATAGTGACGACCCAAATTTGTTTTAAGTCATTCGTGTAAAATTTAAAAGTAAATTATCCATTTGTAAATATTACTTTAAAAACTTGCATTCATATTGAAAATATTTTTGAATTTTGCATTTTGTACATACTTTTTGCTTTTGGATTTTGTGGGTAGTATCCGCTGAAAACCCTCACGAGACAACACTCGTCCTACTGGGTACACCTAGAGGTTTAACGGCTTGCTGCATATGCTCAATGCAATCGTGCTCCCTACGAAAACGGATTTAGCTTAGTTTTTACTTTATTCGAGGACGAATAAAAAAGATAAGTGTGGGAGTGTCTGATGTGCACGTAAAAACGCACATTTATATTCACAAACTTATTCTTGTTTAGTTGAATAAATGAACATTTTTGGGTATTTTATATGATCAAACCATTGTTAGAGAATGGAGTTTTGATGATAACAACCTTATTTCAATTATCATTGATTATAAAATATATACTAATATCTTTATCTAGAATATATATATATATATATATATATTTGCAGGATTTGTATACAGGAATTAATACTGAAGACTGTACAGTTTAAGAGCTTTAGAGATTCAAAATTCAGAGTAGATTCAAGACTCATGAGTAATTAAGATTTCAAGAGTTCAAGATTAATATAATTATAGTGTCTAGATTTTGTAAGACTCTAAATAGCACTCCAGGTTTAAATCCAAATTCAAATTCAAATTTTGATTTTTTCAATTCTTTTCTCAATCCCTTCTATTTTGTTCTTCTATCTTCTCTATTTTGTTTTTCTATTTTTCAGTCCTCTCTATTTCGTTTTTATTTGTTTCTATTTTTATTTTTCAAACTTAAGTTATATATATATACTTTATTTATATTTTATATAGTTTAAAACCTTATAATTTTATAATAATATTTATATATGTAACACCCCACGTCCATTAATGTCACTCACTAAGGGAATGCATTAACTTTCATAGAGCATTATAAGAGTATAAAACAAAACATCTCAAGACAGATATATAAAATGGTACTTAAAAATTTAAACTTTATTTATTGCAGCGGAAAAGAAAAACATGTCTGGTTACAACATCAAAACCACATACTAGAGCCAAGTACACAAATATCCATCTTGAACAAAATTATTATCAGAGTACATAAAAGCAAAACCATAATCCCGCTCAAAATAACCATAATGAAAAAGAGATAAAGCTGAGCATTACTCTCAACACTTCCAAGCACTTCAAGAAGAAAGAAATCCAAGTCATGCTCCACTACTCCCACCCTGAGGACCTGAGGGGGGAGGGGGGGGGGGGGGGGGGTGAGGGGGGAAGAAAAGAAAAGAGGCGAAACAAACAAGGTCAGACATAAAGTCTGGCGAGTCCAGTGACTTTAACAATATAATCAGTAAAGTTAACAGGATAAGAACATAAATTGGATATAAGAGATGACTATAACATAAGCAGATATGACAAGGTAAACAAGATGAATAAGATATAATGTTGATTGCGCTTCTAATCACTATAAGATAATTCCTACACCGCACCAATATTATTTCCATACTGAAAGTTGATCCCTCTTACTAAACATAATAATAATAATAATGATGATGATGGTAGTTTCGTGTACTCCTAGCTACTGTCATAGGTGCCGCCTGCTCCTATCTCCACTAGTTGTACCCACTACCCTCCCCATTCGATCGGCTCCCTAACTCGTAGATACCCGTGCTGGTCCCACAGTAGGGTGTATCACTCCCTAAAGCAGCAACCCGATACTACTAAAATGCACGGCTTATACCTACACGATGCAACAACGTCTTACCAACCAGTCCGGACCCATACACGCACATGACTCCATTGGACTTGCACTGTCATCGCTAACTCTTTGTTGACCTCTTACAATCAACCCAAGTAAGAGTGTCCCTATCCTCGACCTAGTTCGAGCTCATATAGATACT
>JASFAX010004846.1:17500-20000 GCA_030737875.1 Allium sativum
GTAAATCCGACCACATTTTTTTTTGTGGTTTTACCATGTAGTCACTGGGTTTTTGAGTGATCCGCATGTGTTTTCCGAATCTGGCACTTTGCCAAGTGCCAAATCTGGTACTTTGGCAAATCTGGTACTTTGCCAAATCCAAGGCGTGCCAAGCCCGATGCGCACACGTGAAAATTCAATGTTTCACCGTGTTTTTCAGCCTGGTACTTTGGCAAACCTGGTACTTTGCCAAGTGCCAAATCTGGTACTTTGCCAAATCCAAGCTGTGCCAAGCCCGATGCGCACACGTGAAAATCTAACGTTTCACCGTGTTTTTCACCATTTTTTGAGTGCCAAATCTGGTACTTTGGCAAATGTGGTACTTTGCCAAATCCAAGGCGTGCGGAGCCCGATTAGCACACGCGAAAATTCGATGTTTCACCGTGTTTTTTAGCCTGGTACTTTGGCAAACCTGGTACTTTGCCAAATGGCAAATCTGGTACTTTGCCAAATCCAAGGCGTGCCAAGCCCGATTAGCACACGTGAAAATTCAATGTTTCACCGTGTTTTTCAGCTTGGTACTTTGGCAAACCTGGTACTTTGCCAAGTGCCAAATCTGGTACTTTGCCAAATCCAAGGCGTGCGGAGCCCGATTAGCACACGTGAAAATCCAATGTTTCACCGTGTTTTTAAGCCCTTTTTGAGTGCCAAAATCTGGTACTTTGGCAAATCTGGTACTTTGGCAAATCTGGTACTTTGCCAAATCCAAGGCGTGCCAAGCCCGATGCGCACACGTGAAAATTCGATGTTTCACCGTGTTTTTTAGCCTGGTACTTTGGCAAACCTGGTACTTTGCCAAGTGCCAAATCTGGTACTTTGCCAAGTGCCAAATCGTGCGGAGCCCGATTAGCACACGTGAAAATTCAATGTTTCACCGTGTTTTTCAGCCTGGTACTTTGGCAAACCTGGTACTTTGCCAAGTGCCAAATCTGGTACTTTGCCAAATCCAAGGCGAGCGGAGCCCGATTAGCACACGTGAAAATTCAATGTTTCACCGTGTTTTTAAGCCCTTTTTGAGTGCCAAATCTGGTACTTTGCAAAGTGCCAAATCTGGTACTTTGCCAAACCCGGTACTTTGCCAAAACCAAGCCGTGCCGAGCCCGATGCGCACACGTGAAAATCCAATGTTTTACCATGTTTTTCAGTCTTTTTTGAGTGCCAAAATCTGGTACTTTGGAAATTTGGTACTTTGCCAAATCCAAGGCGTGCCGAGCCCGATTAGCACACGCGAAAATTCGATGTTTCACCGTGTTTTTCAGCCTGGTACTTTGGCAAACCTGGTACTTTGCCAAGTGCCAAATCTGGTACTTTGCCAAATCCAAGGCGTGCCAAGCCCGATGAGCACACGTAAAAATTCAATGTTTCACCATGTTTTTAAGCCTTTTTTGAGTGCCAAATCTGGTACTTTGCAAAGTGTCGAATCTGGTACTTTGCCAAACCTGGTACTTTGCCAAAACCAAGCCGTGCCGAGCCCGATTAGCACACGTGAAAATCCAATGTTTCACCGTGTTTTTCTCTATTTTTTGAGTGCCAAATCTGGTACTTTGGCAAATTTGGTACTTTGCCAAATCCAAGGCGTGCCGAGCCCGATGAGCACACGTAAAAATTCGATGTTTCACCGTGTTTTTCAGCCTGGTACTTTGCCAAGTGCCAAACCTGGTACTTTGCCAAATCCAAGGCGTGCCAAGCCCGATGAGCACACGTAAAAATTCAATGTTTCACCATGTTTTTAAGCCTTTTTTGAGTGCCAAATCTGGTACTTTGCAAAGTGCCGAATCTGGTACTTTGCCAAACCTGGTACTTTGCCAAAACGAAGCCGTGCCGAGCCCGATGCGCACACGTGAAAATCCAATGTTTCACTGTGTTTTTCACTATTTTTTGAGTGCCAAATCTGGTACTCTGACAAATCCAAGGCGTGCCAAGCCCGATGCGCACACGTCGAAATCCAATGTTTCACCGTGTTTTTCAGCCTCGTACTTTGGCAAACCTGGTACTTTGTCAAGTGCTAAATCTGGTAATTCGCCAAATCCAAGTCGTGCCAAGCCCGATGAGCACACGTGAAAATCCAATGTTTCACCGTGTTTTCAAGCCTTTTTTGAGTGCCAAACCTGGTACTTTGCCAAATCTTGTACTTCGGTAAATCTGGTAATTTGCCAAATCCAAGACGTGCCAAGCCCGGCGCGGACACGTGAACACCATTAACTCGAACACCTTCTTTACCAGAAAGCGGGTCAACCGATCGCGTTTGAGCCTTCGGCGCGGAGGTTTCGTAAATTTCACGGGTAAATGTTTGAAATTCCATAGGCTTAGATTTCAGTGTCAGCGCACGTTACAGCTTGCTTTTCGCCTGGTCCGCTCTTCCAATATAAAATCCAGGCACAATGGGCTTTTCTTATAAGTCCACGGAATTATATTTCGGTGGTCGGTCGATCGATGTACCTATTGGATTACTCATTGTCCC
>JASFAX010004846.1:27500-30000 GCA_030737875.1 Allium sativum
CGAAAAAACTGGGAAATCTCGCCAGAACCGAACTTTCCCATGAGCGGCCACGTTTCACCAGGGTTTCTGCTAGATACGTCCTATTTTCGAAAAAACCGGAAAAATCCAACTAAAACCAAGCTTTCCTGTAATTGCCCACATTTCAGCATGGTTCTAGCTAGATTTGGCCAGTTTTCGGAAAAACTGGTGAAATCCAACTAAAACCAAACTTTTCCGAGATATCGCCCACGTTTCAGCATGGTTTCTTCCTGATCAGTCCCGTTTTCGAGAAAATAGGAAAATCTCGCGGAAACCAAAGATTCCCGTAATCGCCCATGTTTCTGCTTGATACGTCCAGTTTTCGAAAAAACTGGGAAATCTTGCCAGAACCGAACTTTCCCATGAGCGGCCACGTTTCACCAGGGTTTCTGCTTGATACGTCCTATTTTCGAAAAAACCGAAAAAATCCAGCCAAAACCAAGCTTTCCTGTAATTGCCCACATTTCAGCATGGTTCTAGCTAGATTTGGCCAGTTTTCGGAAAAACTGGTGAAATCCAACCAAAACCAAACTTTTCCGAGATCGCAACAAAAATATTTTTAAAAATATTTTTAAAAAATTTGGGGAGGGCACTTCCATCGAAAACATTTTCAAAAAAATTTTTTTTTAAATTTTTTTTTTTTTAAATATTTAAAAATTAATATTTTTAAATATTTAAAAAAAAAAAAAATATTTCTCCGAAAAATCCACACAAAAAAAATTTGTTGATCGACCAATGTTTCAGCTTGCGTTTTGCCTGATCCATTTTGGTCGATCCTTCCCCTTCCTCCTCCTCCTCACCCTCCCCCCCCAATATAGGAATATATGGAATTTAGCCTAATATGACCCCGGTAGTCCAAAGTGTCTCTGCTACGTAGGTAAATCCGACCACATTTTTTTTTGTGGTTTTACCATGTAGTCACTGGGTTTTTGAGTGATCCGCATGTGTTTTCCGAATCTGGCACTTTGCCAAGTGCCAAATCTGGTACTTTGGCAAATCTGGTACTTTGCCAAATCCAAGGCGTGCCAAGCCCGATGCGCACACGTGAAAATTCAATGTTTCACCGTGTTTTTCAGCCTGGTACTTTGGCAAACCTGGTACTTTGCCAAGTGCCAAATCTGGTACTTTGCCAAATCCAAGCTGTGCCAAGCCCGATGCGCACACGTGAAAATCTAACGTTTCACCGTGTTTTTCACCATTTTTTGAGTGCCAAATCTGGTACTTTGGCAAATGTGGTACTTTGCCAAATCCAAGGCGTGCGGAGCCCGATTAGCACACGCGAAAATTCGATGTTTCACCGTGTTTTTTAGCCTGGTACTTTGGCAAACCTGGTACTTTGCCAAATGGCAAATCTGGTACTTTGCCAAATCCAAGGCGTGCCAAGCCCGATTAGCACACGTGAAAATTCAATGTTTCACCGTGTTTTTCAGCTTGGTACTTTGGCAAACCTGGTACTTTGCCAAGTGCCAAATCTGGTACTTTGCCAAATCCAAGGCGTGCGGAGCCCGATTAGCACACGTGAAAATCCAATGTTTCACCGTGTTTTTAAGCCCTTTTTGAGTGCCAAAATCTGGTACTTTGGCAAATCTGGTACTTTGGCAAATCTGGTACTTTGCCAAATCCAAGGCGTGCCAAGCCCGATGCGCACACGTGAAAATTCGATGTTTCACCGTGTTTTTTAGCCTGGTACTTTGGCAAACCTGGTACTTTGCCAAGTGCCAAATCTGGTACTTTGCCAAGTGCCAAATCGTGCGGAGCCCGATTAGCACACGTGAAAATTCAATGTTTCACCGTGTTTTTCAGCCTGGTACTTTGGCAAACCTGGTACTTTGCCAAGTGCCAAATCTGGTACTTTGCCAAATCCAAGGCGAGCGGAGCCCGATTAGCACACGTGAAAATTCAATGTTTCACCGTGTTTTTAAGCCCTTTTTGAGTGCCAAATCTGGTACTTTGCAAAGTGCCAAATCTGGTACTTTGCCAAACCCGGTACTTTGCCAAAACCAAGCCGTGCCGAGCCCGATGCGCACGACGTGAAAATCCAATGTTTTACCATGTTTTTCAGTCTTTTTTGAGTGCCAAAATCTGGTACTTTGGAAATTTGGTACTTTGCCAAATCCAAGGCGTGCCGAGCCCGATTAGCACACGCGAAAATTCGATGTTTCACCGTGTTTTTCAGCCTGGTACTTTGGCAAACCTGGTACTTTGCCAAGTGCCAAATCTGGTACTTTGCCAAATCCAAGGCGTGCCAAGCCCGATGAGCACACGTAAAAATTCAATGTTTCACCATGTTTTTAAGCCTTTTTTGAGTGCCAAATCTGGTACTTTGCAAAGTGTCGAATCTGGTACTTTGCCAAACCTGGTACTTTGCCAAAACCAAGCCGTGCCGAGCCCGATTAGCACACGTGAAAATCCAATGTTTCACCGTGTTTTTCTCTATTTTTTGAGTGCCAAATCTGGTACTTTGGCAAATTTGGTACTTTGC
>JASFAX010004847.1:0-38112 GCA_030737875.1 Allium sativum
AGAACCTGAAATCTACGGATGAGGACAACACAAGTTATATTTGTGGAAAGAGAAACTTATTAGTGGACCGTAGTTAAGAGGACTAAGTTAATATTTAAACAAGGATAAGTTGCAGGACAGTGTAAAATGAAATTATGACTAAATGAGAAAGAATGAGAAAAAAACATGAAATGAAATAAGTTATATTTAATCATAAATAATGACTGACATGTTAAAAAGAAAACATGTGGATGGAGACATACTTAATTACATATTAAGTAGAACATGTTATTGTATTGATGAAATCAAACAAGAATACAAAGGGATTGTGGATTACAGATCTTGGATCACAATCTGGAGAATAACTTGTTGTGGGCTTATCAATAAACATAAATGGATGAAGTTATATGACTGAAATTAATAAGCAAGAGAAACTTGGTAACTTCAATGAGAAGTTAATGTGAATGGGGATAACCAAGTTAAATGGTAACATGTAGAGGTAAAGCAAGCACGTGGAAGAATGTGTAGACATACGATCTAATGACACATTAAAATTAGAAGCTTGGACCAGTCCGTACGTTTGAGGGTGAATAACCCAACGGGGGTAGATCATCGTGATGTCAGGAGGCACGAAGGGAGCGCATGTTCATCTGATTATTCTGTCAGCTCAGGACTAGAAAGGGAAGCACGCGACTTCCTGAGATACGTAAGGTGCTCTTGGTAGTCCTTTGTGCGGTGGCAAATGTTTAGGCTGTGCTTGCAGAGGTTAGGACTGCATGTAACTACTAGGTGGGTAGGCCTTCACTGCAAATATAGATTTGCAGTCAGAATGATGTGACGAGATGACACTAGGGTGATTCGACGATCGCCTCAACGGGGAGGCAGAGGTCAGGACCAACAAGGATAGCAGATCATCGAGTACCCATCATCGGCAGCCAGTGGGATGCAAAAAGAATAAAGCTAAAACCAATAGATCATTCACCTTTCACTACCGAGGTACAGTGTTTGATGGAAGACGCCTACTGTATGTTTAGATTGTTTGTTAGGGGCAAGTCGTTTAGCTCTTGTAGTCTTTACTAGTTGAGGGAGGGGCTGAGGTGGGGCTATAGCCACCGTGAAAACAGACTGTAGGAATATATGTATTTTGAGGCTCTTAAAGGCGGGCCTGAACAGATATGGAAAACCTCCCAACCAAGTTCCGTGTTCCTTGTAATAGACATGCCATGGAATTTGGTGCACATTATGTGCAGTTAAGGCATCGAATACAATTGATAATACGTACATATGACAATCTAGATACATGCATGTCAGCCCTGGGTGATGTATCTTAGACTTCAGGTCATTACTCTGGTATGAAATCTAATTCAATCGACGGTGGTAGTCCATACGGTTACATAGCGTAGTAATGAAAAATATATGTGGAATGTAACATTGTTATGTAGAGATCC
Source organism: Allium sativum (assembly GCA_030737875.1). NCBI lineage: Eukaryota > Viridiplantae > Streptophyta > Magnoliopsida > Asparagales > Amaryllidaceae > Allium > Allium sativum. Next base: position 1,428 of record JASFAX010004847.1, read on the forward strand.
GTACGTCACTCCGGCGTAGGATGAGGGACTGCATTCATTTCTATTGCATTATAGGGGAGACCATGTGAATTAGGTACCATTTGGTGTACCTCAACATTGAGGGGTAGCTAAATATAAATTTATTAGGTTAATCCACCGGGAAGTAAATGGGTATGACGTGTCTGTAAGCCTTGAGTGTTATTAACCAAAGTAACCTAATAAATAAGAAAATATGATTGAACGATATATGCAGGATTATCCAAAGAGTATAGTTTAAATCCAATCACCAAAACTTGTGTTCTGACCCCCTCCTCATAACATACTCGCAAGTTAGATTTGTGGCAGAGACATGAGACACGATAGCTTTAGATACAGGGTAGGAAGTTTTATTAATACAGTGAGGCTATAATTTGATTAAATTATATTTTGTCCATTCCGCTGATAGATATTTTATGAGCTTTGACATATTTTATGTCTCTGTTTTTTTGCAGGAAACCAACACGAGTTTCGATAGATTAAAATTTTGAAAAAAAGAAATTCAGCCTGTCGGAATTCGGATTGTTACATTTGGTATCAGAAAAAACGTTTAGGATTCCTGTATAGATAGTGAGTGAACATATTTGTATTTTTAAAATATAAATATTATATATATATATATATATATATACCTAGATCCATAGACGAACCCACTAAATAGAAAGAGTATAATATGGTAAGAAATGGGATTTTTGTTTTGTACACTAAAGGAATGAATTTGGAAATATGAGACCTTTAAGTAATTTGGGTGGAAAGTGTACAATGTACTTTGTATGGAAGGAAGGTGAATCCCATATGATTAGTTTTTGGGTTAGTGGTTTTGGCAGTAAAACCTTATAAATTGGAAAAGGTTAAAAAGAGAAAAATGGATTAGGAATATATATAATTGAGAGAATTCACATTGGGAAGTGTCTCGGAAAGCCTAGAAAATTGGAAACTTGCTTTGAGTCTGACCCCATTGTTAACTTTTAAGAACTTGAAATTATAACAGTTTTGGGAAAAGGGTTTATGGTGTTTTCAAGTTTTAATCTTAAAAGTCATAGTTTTAAAATATGTAAAGAAGTACATATTGGGTTTTAAAGTAAAATGGGGCATATTTTAGAAGCAATGATTTCTCATGAAAATTTCGTCTAAAGGGAAATTCTCTTAGTAAAAGGTGCATATTGTAGATCATGTATAGCTCGCTAGTTTTCTTGTTATATTACATGAAAAGATTTAAAAGTAAATCTTGGAAAAAGTTGCATTTTGTTGAAAACTCGAATTTCTGTTAAGAGAGTTTTGAAGTCTCTATTCTTTTGACAATCATCTTTAATAAATTGTTTCAACAAGAGAAAATTTTGTTGTGGGAGAAAATAAGTTGTAAAAATTAGGAATAAAGTAGATGTTTGCACCTTGTAGTAAGAAACTGAACTGGCTTTACAGGCAAGAATGAGTCGTAAACCCGATTGAGAAATAGTTGTCCGAATCTACTCCAGTTTTGTGATTTAAAAAAAATTGATGACTTGCATTTTTTTTAAGATGACATGTTCTAAATATTAACATCTAGGGCCAGTTATATTTAAACACCCATATACACAAACTATCAATTCAGTTCAACACATCTCACGCATTATGGTTTGGCAAAAGTAAGTTTTAATGACGAAAATAAAAATTTGACACTTTTGATTTTTTACAAGAAAATTTTGGCACTTCTCTGTATATTTGGAGTGGGGTGGCCTCACTCTAGTTTACCAAGCTTCCACCCAGATCCATGGACAATTTTTCCTTTCTGGCTAAGAAATTCAAAGAGCAGTTTAGGATCCAAACTTTGAAGGTTAAGGATGTGATTTCTTTAAATGAAAAGGAGCAGAAGCCTAGAGAGTAAGTCAAAGCTTTACTCACACGATATAACGCTGCAGTAGCAGAAATTGCAGAACCAGAACCTCGGCTGGTATTAATGACATAGAAATGCGCTATAATTAAGAAGTCGAAGTTTGGTAGATGGATTAAAACGAAGAAGCCTAACACCCTTGAGATGTTCTATGCAAACGCTGAAGAGTACATTGATGTTGAAGATGATCCGCCTTTTTCTATGGATGTTGCTGAGAGAAGTATGACACCTTTAAAGAAAGACAATGATGTTCCAAGTGGCCAAAAGAACAATTGGGGCCAAAAGCGGGGGAATGGTGCTAAAGATAATCGAAATGGGAAGAAGTTCAGCTTCTTTAAACCTACTGAATTAACCCCATTGATGGGGACACCAAAGAATATTTTCCTTGCCACCAAGGATACCGAGGATTGTCCAAAGCAAAAGACTTAGAAGGTAGGTGATAGTCAGGAAAATTCTGAGATGTTCTGCCGCTTCCACAATCAACCGAGCCATAATACAAATGAGTGCAAGCATCTTAAGAACCTGATCGTGGAACTAATTAGAAAGAATCGCCTGCAAAAGTATGTGAAAGGGCCACAGTCTACCAATTCTCCTCCAACTACCCAAGAGAAGAATGCATCTAGATCAGGAGACAATGCCCCGGCACCAGTTAATCAAAGGCCTCTAATTAACACAATTTCTGAAGGTCCCCATCCAGCTGGGGCAAGTTCGGGAGATATGGAGAAATATGCCAAGGCACTTAAAAGTGTTTCAAAAGAAGAGAGATGTTTGATCCGTAATAGTACATGACAGTTAAGCAATAGAAAAATCTTTTGGGGACATCATGTTTAATGAAAAGAATGAAGAAGAAGTAGTCACACTTACCGAAGATCCAATGGTTGTAACGGTGGGGATATGCCCCACCACCATGAAGAGGGTCATAGTTGACTATGGAGCCTCAGCAAATGTGCTGTTCAAGAATACTTTCGATAAAATGAATCTTTCTGTGGCAGATGTCTGGTCCCGCCAAAAGAAAATTCAAGGGATCGCAGGGGAGCCGAAACAACCCATTGGGTTCATCGATTTGGCTGTGGAACTTGGCGAAGGAGAGAGGAAAGCATGTCTGTTTTCTGTTCCAAACCTTTGTCCATGTTTTAGTAAATAATATCCAAAGAGGAAATGGTTTAAGTCGAATACGAGATTCGAATACATATGCTATATATCGTATTGGTACTAGGGATGTGTAATCTTATCCGTTTTGACATTAAGGATGTTACTCAATTAAGGTTTAAGAGGTAATTATACCCCAACTTGATTGATTTCATTATTAACTAATAAATAAAAGGATTCGACATCAAAGATCAATGTTAAAATATAGATAATTAAATATGATGTATTTTGCGTTGTCATAACAATGTTTTACACAACATTTGTTTTATCCCCAAAAGTGTAGTTTGGAAATATAATAATGAATATTTTTGAAGTATAGAAAGTAAACGATTTCATGAAAAAGATAAGTAATGGAAATGTTTTCCTATAATAAAAAAGAGATAATTTCTATGTATAGATAATGGTGGATTTTTTTAGATACGAAAATGTTTTCATTGTATCGTGAGAGGCCAAAGTGGTTTGAAAAATATCAAGGTAAAGATATTGTCTAGGTAAAGATATTGATAATGAAAGCTGGGAAATGGTTTGATTAATTAAATATAAATTAAAAAGGGGCTAAGTGTTTTTTGTTGCTTAAATTGAAGTACTTCCATTTGGAATATGCTTTGGTTGAATATTTGTTTCTTTGATAGTTAAATAACTGACTATCAAAGTATTGACAATTTAGTATTATCATTGTTGTTATGGAGAGACCAAGATCAGATCTATTATCTGAAAACCACTCCTTATAGGGATAACCGCTGCAAATTAGATTATATTGAAGATAATGGAAGATAGAGTAAATTGCAAGGGATATTTCTATTTCCATAAATCATAGTTAGAAATTGGCTAAGATGGATTAATAGGAAATATTGCATTCGGATTTTCTTGGTCCCAGAATGAACATGTATGGACGAATGTCTGACAGGGTATTTCCTTTAATCTCGTACGTTGAATTTTTTCAAATATACCGAGTATGGTGGCGAAAAAGGAATGTTCTTTAGCTTAACACCCGAAGTATATTTGTGCAAATCAATTAGTGATTTGCGGATCTGACAAGGTGGTATTAAAAGTTAAATGTGATATCTAAAAAGGTAAGTGTGACTTTTAGGCTCATCAATCAGGAAATGAATGAAATCGGGTAGGTAGCCAGGCTATGTGTGTCCAAGCCATTAGGATATATCATCACTGAATCAAGAGAAATCAACTGTCCCTTTTTGTATTCTTCAGAATGAGTATAGTTGGAAAGCCAGTAACCGTGGGGATGATATATTCGGCACATTCAAGATGAATGAGTGTCCGGTTCTTTGTGGCCGGGGTGCAAGATATTCTTGTTGAACCTCATTTTTTATCTCTAGAGAACACTAATCAGAAGATTGTTCTATACCTTGTCATGCTGAAAATCCTAACTCCAATACTGTAACACCCCTTGATTTAACAACACTAAAGAGGACAAATTAAAGAATAATTAATTTAAAAACGGACTGTGCCATTGCGACCATCTTGAAATTCTAGTCAAGATAAACATTTGGTTTGCATAAAACAGACACTATATAAAGAAGTTATGAAGGTTGGAAGTTTGTATATGCGTAAGAGAATTATATATATATATATATATATATATATATATAATTAACTTAGAAAATCAGAAAACATTTTAAAAATAAAAAATCAGTGAGTGGCAAAATTCCCGCCCTAGGGGTGTCGACCCCTTAACGGGGATGTCGACCCCCGGGTCGGCCCCTCAATGGGGGCGTCCAGCCATGGGTCGACCCCATAAGAAGGGTCAACATCCCTACGGCAGAACATAAAATTAGCGTTTTTGGGTTCTTTTTGGCTATAAATATGGCCTTATTTCTCTATTTCTTCACATTGGAAATAATGGAGGACTATATGCTGTCGCTGCCCAGGCTGAAGCAAACCTTTTCCTTCTTCTACAGTCAAGTTAATCAAGTTATTCAAGTGTATATATGTGATTCAATCTCTGCTATTTTTCTTCTATCTTTCTAAATCCAAACACTATGAGTTTAAGTTGCTTTTAGATTTAAATAATTAAAAAGTAATACATGATGTGACTGTAACTTGGATCTATGCCTGTGACTTCTCGAATTATATCAGATCTGTAGTAACCTGTGAATCCATGATACTCTGACATAACTATGACTTGGATGTTAACCTTTATCGTGTCTGATCTATCTTTGATTATTGATCTAATTCATTTTTTAGATCACCTTGTACCTATCACGTTTATGGTTAAATTTGGTCAGTTATTAGTTGGACATCTAAATTATTGTTTAGATTTTATCATGACTATTATGACATCACTACTATGTTAGAAATAGTTCTATTATCTCATGCTCACCAGATCTGTTCTTATATGCCCATCTTATCAATATGCCACTATGTGTTTATGTTAGCCTTGTTAGTAAAGTCATTTCAATAATCTTCCCGTTATCCTTTCCCTTTTATTTTGTATAGTCAGGCTACTTTCGAGCCTACGCATGCTGTTGAGAAATGCGAACATGTTAAAAGGTGAGTGAGGGGAAAAACATTGAAATTGGGCATAACTTGTAAACGGGGAATTTGGCGTAACTTGAATAATATTTATGAATATGAATTTAGGGCATATATTTCATTATGAACATAAATGGGGGGGGGGGAGGGGAAGGGCCATGAAAACCTGTAATGACATAGGTAAAATTGGTTAATAATGAAATGCCTAGTATTAAAGTAATTGGAAACTATAACTGTGCCTAGACACGAGGTTAGATTACACTTGTGGTGGAAGCCTGCCCGGAACCGCCCGGCATATCCAGCGATCACAAATGTGTGAATCAAATGTGAGGGGTCTAGGTGCACAAATATGAGACATGATGAGACACGAGATCAAGCCTGACTTGTGGAAGAAATCTGCCCAGAACCGACCGGCATATCAAGCATCCACAAGTGGTAGGCTTAATGTGTGGGGTCCAGCACATTATAACCATAAATGGACATGGTAGTGGATTGGAATACTTAACCTAATTGAATCCATAGGTATTGTATGAACATGAATCTGAATAGTGGTTACATGAACTTGGTTGAAACAGTGGGAAGGTTAAGTATATCTGGGTAGGGTGGGTAATATTTATATATAGGCCCACAAACTTAACTAGTAGGGGTTATGTAATTAAATACACCATTAAGTAAGCATTACATGTAGAAATGATGGGGTTATGTAATTAAAGGCATCAATAGGTATATATAACATGTGGAAATCCAAGTGGAGATACAAGACAAGGGGGAGAGCTTGTATCATCCTGTGTATGAGACCCGTTTCAGTTAGTAACCCATATAACGGTATCAAATGATTACTTCACCCTAGGTAGGAGTACGGACACACTTACTGGGCTAACTGTAAGAGATCCAAACATGGAGGACGGTGTGGGCGGCGCAAACCAACCAGAACATGTGTGTGCATATCCGGGTAGAGGGGGATAAGACGACCGTGACACCAGTCGATATGGTTGTGCACATAAACGAAGGGTTGCCACTATAGGAAGTGATACGTCCTACAGTGTTGCTGGCACTGGGTATCTACGGAGTAGGGACCCGATCAATTAGGGTAGTGGTTAGGGTAAATCTAGGCTCTGGTAAAGTTTAGGAACCTGTTAGGATTGGGCTGCCTATGGATTGTATGGGGTTAAATCCACCCACCAGAAGTACGCATAAGTCTACCATCTTATAGTTTTTGGGATCATCTTATTACGGTTATACTAGTATTGTGCAGAGAATTAGGGTAATCATTAGAGGAGCATTTACACTCTATCATTTTTACCTTTTGTGATGTAATCTTTCTTATCCAATTTATATGCCTATCATGATACTTTTACTTATTTACTTGCTAAAATTAACTGGACTCGGCAGACTTTATGTCTGACCATTTTTGTTACCTCTTCTTTCTTCCATTTCCCCCCTCCCCCTAGGTTTTCAGTATGGGAATACTCATGCTTGAACAGGATTCTGCTATCATTTGCTGGAGCTACTTAGATGTATTTCTCAGGCTCCAATCTTTTCTACTATGGCTATATTTTTATTTGGGGATTTTGCTTCTTTTATTTTGTACTCTGATGTTTAAGTACGTGTAACACCCCAAAATTTTAATGACACTAAAAGAGGATAAATTAAATTATGATTGATTTAATATTCAAAATTAAGGAAAATGGATGATGCCATTACGTCCGTCTCGAAATTTTTGTCAAGATAGACATTTGGTTTGTGTAAAACGGATACCGTATTGAGAAGTTATAAGGGTTTTAAGTTTGTATACGCGAAAAAAGAATATATATACACATGAGTCAGAATTTTATACAGAACCGTTCGAATTCGAAAAATGAATAATGGCGGGAGTCGACATAGGGGTCGACTCCCAAGAAGGGTGTCGACATAGGGGTCGACCCACCCAAAGCGGTGTCGACCTATGTTTCGACCCACCCACAGGAGTGTCGACACCCCTAGAGTTGAGGTGGCAGTCGGTTTTAGAGGGTTTTGCAGCTTTATATACGTGGTTATTTCCCATACTTTCTTCATTTAGAATTCATGGTGGCCAAAATCTGCTGGTGTCTGAACTGAATTGGATATGTTAATCCCCTACAACTTTCAGCTTTGCAAATCAAATTTTGAGATTCAAGCATAGATTCAATACCAACTTTTTTCCTAACTTCTTAACAATCCAAACATCGTGAGACGGTTACTTTTAGGTTTAACTGAATAAAAGTAAATTGTGAAAGACTGTGATTTGGATATGTGGTAAACTATGAATCTATGCTAGTGTTAAATCTTATACTATGTCATGATAGATCTACCTCTCTAGATCTAATTCAATTGTGGTTATTCTATTATGTCGCCTTTATGGATCTTAATTTGTCACTATATTATGGTTAATGTTAATTTGGATAGTTACAACATTGGTAAGATCTAATTCTTTATGTAAACCACATTTCACCTATCATATTGCAGTCAATTTAGATATGTTATAAATTGGACATGTGAATCCATATTTAGATCTAAACAAGCCACTATGTCATCCTAATTATGTGGACATTCTATGATGTAGATCTTAATCCCTATTTGTTAGATCTACTTTTACATACTAGATCTGTATTATGCGGACACCTAAATTATTAATCAGATCCAGTCTATTATTTGGATCCCCTTGTGCTTCTCATATGAGATCTGAACTTGTTGGACATCTAATTAAATTTAGATCTTGTCATGTTCATGTTATCACCTTTGCTATGTTACAAAATGTTAACTGCTACAAGTTCATTAGATATATGTCTATATGTTCACTATGTTTATGGTAGTTATGTTAGAACATTCACCTTTGTCATATTTCCATTACCTTTCCTTTTTATCGTTTATGATTAGGCTATTATTTAGCCTATACATGCCGTAAATTGGGTGAACAAACTAGTTAGGGAACAGGGAGGAAAAAAGGTTAATATTGACGTAATTTGAATATAAACATGAGTTGGACATATAATTCAAAAAGTGGAAAAGTGGGGACATAATCACCTATTAAGACATAGGTAAGAATTGAATTGTAATTGTACTTATGACACAAGGTTAGGTTGCATTAGTGGTGGAAGTCTACCCGGACCCGACCGGCATATCCAACATCCACTAATGTCGAACCAAATGTGCAAGGTCTAAGTGCGCAAATCTGAATCAGGCTAAGACACGAGGTTAGGCCCAACTATGGAACAAGACTGCCCGGACCCGACCAACATATCCAGCATCCACAAGTTGTCGGCCTAATGTGGGAGGTCTAGCCTATTATAAACCATAAATGGACATGGTAATAAGTTGGAATACTTAACCAAATCTAATCCATAGGGATTGTATGATTATGAACCAAAATTAGGGTTAAGTAAAATTTGTTGGATAGTGGATGGGTTAAGCAAATCTGGAGGGGGTGGGTAATATTTACATATAGGCACACAAACTTAACCCGATAAGGTTATGTAATTAAATACATCTAGTGGTATACATAACCGGAGGAAATAATAAAGTGATGTAATTAAAGACAGCTTTAAGGTAAGTATAACTGGTAGAAAGATTAGGGTTATAGAATTAAATACACCCTTAAGGTAAGTATAACTCGTTGAAAACCTAGTGGGGGATACAAGACAAAGGGGAGAGCTTGTATCATATTGTGTAGGACCCGTTTCAGTTAGTAACCCGGAGTATGTATCGAGTAGAGAACTACGAGCTAGGTCGGAGGTGGGGACACGCTTACTGACTGATTATAAGAGATCCAAACGTATAGGCTGTGTTAGCGGCGAAAAACCGACCGGGCCATGTGCGTGCATGAGCTAGGCCGAAGGGGATATGATGACTGTGACACATGTATATATGGGGTTGTGCGCTTCAACGAGGGGTTGCCACATTAGGACGTGATACATCATACTGTTGGGCCGACATAGAGTATCCATTGAGTAGGGAGCCAATCGATTAGGGTAGTAGTTAGGGTACATTTGGACGTAATCCTAAGTCTGCCACCTTATAGTGGAAGGGGTAATCTCATTCTGGTTATACTATTAATAAAGTAGAGTAATTATTAGGGTAGTGTATATACCTTATCTTGTCTAACTTGTTACACCTGCCATTTATGTAGTGATCTCTCTTATCCACTTTATATGCCTGTCATGCTACTTTTATTTATTTACTGGATAAAAGTAACTAGAATAGCTAGACTTTATGTCTGACCCTTTTAGTTTCTTCTTCTTTCTTCCATTTCCCCCTTAGGTTCTTAGGGAGGAAACACCCAGGCTTAACTGTGATTCTGTTTTACTTCTGCTAGGGCTGCTGATATGTATGGTTCAAGCTCATATCCTAGTTGCTATGTCTATATTTTGTTCTTAGGAAATTTTACTTCTTTTATGTACTTTGATATTTTTGAATTACAAGACAGTAACTTTTATGTTGTACTGGGTTTTTATTTTTCAGACATGTGATGATTTTGGACCACAGAATCTTATGATAAATAATGTTTTTTTTATTCCGTTGTTATTCCATATATCTGTCTTGTAATATTCTGTGTCTGTTTGCCTATAACGCTTCACGAAACTTAATGCATTCCCTTTGTGAGTGACATTAACGGACGTGGGGTGTCATAGTACAAGACAGGAGTTATTATAATGTACTAGTTTTTATGTAATTCAGACATATGATGTTTTGAACCACAATGCTTTATAATTAATAAAGTTTGTTTTTATTCCGCTGCTATTTTTATATCTGTCTTGTAATGTTTCTATTTCTTTTTACCTATAATGCTTCACGAAACTTAATGCATTCTCTTAGTGAGTGACATTAACGGATGTGGGGTATCACACTTGGTATCAGAGCTGAAGGTTACCAGATTAGATATAAGTTTTTAAAAAGATTTTAAAAGAAAGCATTTTCAAAAGAAAAGTCTATTTTGAAAAACCAATCCCCCAAATCCACATGTACTATCTTTCGATTCATTGTCTAAATCTCTTTCCTTTTCTTTTTAGCATGTCCAAGGAACCTAATATTCCTGAGGGCGTTACGATGTCGAGCTTCTTTCGTAGGTATCTAGAGGCCACGATGCCTACCAGTGGTCAAGCTGACGTTGCTCCCCCTGCTGCACCCATCGTTCCTACCCTACTCCTCCACGCGCAGACAAGTTCTTTAAGATCCGCAAAGATTTCTATGCTATGTGAGGAAGTCCATTCCATGGAACCAAGGCCTTCGTAGAGGGAAGAAAATGGCTTAAGGAGACAGAAGACTTGCTTGGAATTTTCGACGTGGATGATCGTAGGAAGATTCAGCTAGCCGCCTGGCTACTGAAAGATGAAGCTTTGATCTATTCGGAAGTAAACCCAAGTGGGGCCGTGGAGACAAAGGATGATTTTAGACAGAGGTTTGAAGTGAAGTTTCTTTATCAAGCTGAGAAAAGCATGCAAATGGAGAGGTTCTTGGCGCTCAAACAAGGAAACATGACTTTTAAAGAATATGTGAACAAATTCAACAAACTAGCAAGGTTTGGATTGGAACTGGTTAATACTCCGCATATGAAGGCTTTGCGGTTTGCTAAAGGGCTGAATGAAACCCTTCATTGGTTAGCTATGTTCCATATTCCAATGGGATCTACTTTTGAAAGGCTAATTGATAGGTCCTTGATGCATGAGGAAGACTGTAACACCCCACCTCCGCCAGGGTCACTCTTGCAAGTACACTAGCATTGGAGGGGCGTTAAACGAGGTAAACATGCATGCAGATATCACAAGATAGAACATATAAGTAAAACAGAGTTAATAAAGCAGGGGATAAAACTACTATTTCAAAACCATAGTCAAGTTACCTCAAAGTACTGTCATTATTTTCCAACTACTACAAGACTAGAAAACATAAACTGAAAAATGGAAATAACATAAAGTAACTATCCCCAAAGTAGAATAAAGCCATAGCATGCTCAAGTCCAAACCGTGCATGAGCGATCCAGAAAAGCAGCTAAAGGTCCAAGCTAAGTACCAGCGTTCCCACCCTGTAAACTTGGGGGGGGAGGAAACGGAAGAAAAGAGGCGAAAGAAAACGGGTCAGTCAAAAAACTGATAAGTCCTATCTACTATTAGTATAAAAACTAATAAAGTTAACTGGACATGTAAAGCAGAGATGAAACATAGGGTGATAACTGGCATGTTGAAAAGTTAAGTTGCACCAGGTGTGTACTAGTATTCCAATCCATGTCAAGTATAAACAAGAAATGATCCCTTGGCCCAAAGCTGGCCCAATATCATGAGGTGACCTAAATCAAGGTCCAACTACTCGGTCTAGTCGATCGGCTCCCTATAAGCCTAACTCGTCGTGTATCGGTGTCATACGGCTTAATCGTGGAATGTAGTTAACTGTGCAAGGTTCACCCCAGGGTGTATCCAGCCCTAAGGTGTAAACCACAGACACAATTTAAGCATGCACAGTCTAAACCTACTGGTGCCCATGTTCAACTCCGGACTTAATGTGCACGACAATGGTCCGCCTGAACAACCGGTGCACCCTTCAGCCGTCTCTTTTGGTCTCTTACAATCAGTCCAGTAATCGTGCCCCACCCTAGCCTAGTCCAGGGTACCCATGATACTTCCAAGTGGTTTACTGCTGAAAAGGACCACGTAACTAGGATTTCAAGCGGGTTAAGTGTGGTTAACCCTATCCTAACCATGTATTGAGTTGGTCAAGTGTATACAAGCAGATCATGACTTAACCCTATCAATACATCGGGTTTAATTGGTTAAGTATTCAAGTAGTCCATGATTTAATCCTACCAATCCATCATGTTTAATTGGTTAAGTATATTCAAGTAGTCCATGACTTAACCCTACCAATCCATCGTGTTTTAATTGGTTAAGTATTCAAGTAGTCCATGACTTAACCCTACCAATCCATCGTGTTTAATTGGTTAAGTATTCAAGTAGTCCATGACTTAACCCTACCAATCCATCGTGTTTAATTGGTTAAGTATTCCAGTAGTCCATGACTTAACCATACCATGTGGCATTAATTAACTTAATGCACCCCAACCTCTCACATTAGACTTTGTTGTGGTTACTAGTTAAGCCGGGCGGTCCGGGTAGCTTTATACCACAACCTAGTCTAACCTCGGGTTTTAAGTGCGATATGACCAACTACTCACATTGGGTCCTATTTTTTGTAGCCACTAGTTAACCCGGTCGGTTCCGGGTAGATTTATGCTACAAACTCAACCCAACCTCGAGTTGGCCACTTTCATGTTTTCTACATGTCATGTCCACGTTCGTGTTTTCAAGCATAAACACATGTCAAACTTTCATGTCATATTTTCAAGTCATGTTTTCATGTTATTTAAGTTTGCCCAACTACCCATAACGTATTCCCATCGCACGTAAATTCGCATCAACGCAAATAGATCAAAGAGGGAACATAACAACATAACAAGGTGTGTATAAGATGGCAAAGTCTATCACAAGTTAAACATGGTGATATTTGAGGAAAATGTGTTCATAAACTTGCATATTTCATTATAAGCCTCAAAACATGCATGATATCAACTCTAGCAAAATAGGTGAAACATGGCCATAAATACCATAGGATGATAGCAAGTGATTCGCATATAACATCATATGCAAGTTAACATAAGGTTTATGAGAGTTTTTATGTTGCTTTATGCAACATTTCAAATCAAAGTACATCGCTTTCTATGCACAAAGTCAAGGTGATAGCTTTACAAACATGCATCTATGCATAACATGATAGGATCAAAGCTCATAGTTTTCTATGCACAAAGTCAAGGTGATAACTTTACAAACATGCATCTATGCATAACATGATAGGATCAAAGCTCATAGATTTCTATGCACAAAGTCAAGGTGATAGCTTTACAAATATGCATAGAATAAATCTATGCATAACATGATAGAATCAAAGCACAAATCATACTTAGGCCCAAACTCAAACTTGCAACATGTCACATTTAACTTCATAGTTAGAATCTAAGAGTAGTATAGGGCTTACAATGCTATGAAGACTTATAAAATAAAATAAGATTGAGACGAAGCCACTAGCAACTCTAAAAACCCCAAATGAATACAAGCTCCAAGTTGTCTTGAGAAACAAGAAGCTCCTTTGATTTGTATGAAGAAAGATCCTTGTTTTGATCAAGAAAGGTGGCTCTTTTACTAGATTAGGACACTCAAACTTTCATGGAGAGGATGGAGGCCATGATATGAAGATGGAGGCCATGATCAAGAAACATTTTGGCATAGTTTAGTTGTAGGAATGATTAATGAGGGTTTAGGCTAGGTCTTAGGGTCTTTTTATAGAAGATTAGGTTAGTTTAGGCCATAGGATTAACCCTAGTTCAGATCTAAGCCATCAAAAATCGTCATAGGCCAGCAGAATCAACCAGATAACCAAAACAGGTGCACCAAGCCAGCCAGGGTCAAGCCAGAAAGCTGTGCAGGTTTCTAGCTCGACACGGGCGCACTTCCCAAGTGCGCCAGTGTATTTTTGTGCTGGCGCACTTCACAAGTGCGCCAGTGCATTCTGGTTTGTTTTCGGTTTTTCTGCCTAACTTCGTTCGTCCATATCTTCTTCATACGGACTCCGATTTTCGAAAACTCGGACTCTATTTCGCGTATTTTTCCGAGACGAACGCAATGGCATAGCCCGTTTCACTTGATTCAGATTTTATCACTTAATTCTGCCTTGGTTTATGTTATAACATGTTATTTAAAAATACGGGTTGTTACATCTTCCCCTCCTTAAACGATTTCGTCCCCGAAATCTTCAAGTTAGGAAGAACATATCCTACCATCCATCATCCATCTACTCAAAACATCATCCACAAGCAAACATTGTCCTTAAAAGATTCTAAATGCTGTATGATCATATGCAGAGGTGTGTGTATATGTACTTATCTAATGCGAAAATCAGGCGGTTACTGATTCAGTAAACCTCCTTAATGCAAAGTATGTTAGTGAAATGAGTCCATATGTATGCAAATTCCTAACATAATTCATAATCTCTATATGAGTGCACATAACATTCATCCATATGCAACATCCACGTGATAGCATAACAAGTTTCATCCATGAATAAGTATAAGCACTCATGCATATGCAACACGAAAGTGTGTGAGCCGATCTTAGTGCCTAATGTGTATCATGCATCCACGAGTATCCACTTGCAAACACTTGCAACCACTTGCAAACATCAAGCATAACATGTTTCAAATACATGTTTCATCCAAGGGTTTCTACCTAAGGTTCTTATGACAAGGTTAACGCGATAACAAGATAAACATGGATAGTGAAAGAAAGATATGCTGGCTAGGAAAGGAGATCGAGAATGTACCCTCAAAAAGAAATGGGTGAAGCACGCGCATCTCCTCCTCGGTTTCCCAAGTTGCGTCCTTTTCGGCTTCACTCCACTGAACCTTTACTAACTTGACTTCTCGATTCCTCAGCTTCTTGATCTCCGTTCCCAAGATACGGATCGGAGCTCGCCTTAGGGTTGCCTCTTTCTCTAACTCCATGTCTTCAAGAATGCTAGGCTCAACTACCTCGGCAGACTCATATAGGCATTTTCGGAGATGCGAGACATGAAAAACATTATGCCCTCCGGTCAGCTTCTCGGGCAATTCCACCTTATAGGCCATCTTCCCAATCCTCTCTATGATAGGGAAGGGTCCTACGAACCTTGGTGCTATCTTTCCAATAGCTCCAAAACGAACCACATTTCGCAAAGGAGAAACCTTCACGAAAATCATATCTCCAACTTCGAATTCCAAATCTGTCCTTCGCTTGTCAGCATAGGATTTTTGTCTGTCTTGGGCCGCTTTCATCCGTCTTCTCACCAATTCAACTATCTCGGATGTGTCCCGTATCATATCGGGCCCAAGTATAAGCCTACCCGTTGTCTCCCACCAACAAGATGGTGACCTGCACGGCCACCCATACAGAGCTTTAAATGGTGCCATCCTTATGCTAGCCTGATAGCTATTATTATAAGTAAACTCTACAAGAGGAAGGTGGTCTTCCCAAGTACCACCAAAGTCAAGAACACAAAGCCTCAAAAGATCTTCTAGCACTCTATTCACCCTTTCGGTTTGGCCATCCGTCTGGGGGTGATAGGCTGTACTCAGATTCAATCGCATACCCATCGCTTCTTGCAAACTATTCCAGAACTGGCTAGTGAAAATTGGGTCACGATCGCTAACTATGCTAGAAGGAACTCCATGCAACCGCACTATCTCTCGAAGATAAACAGATGCTAGCCATGATACGGTCCTCTTGCTTTTCACCGGAATAAAATGGGCTCTCTTTGTAAGTCTATCAATTATCTCCCATATCCCATAAAGCCCAAATAGTTTGGTGACGAATATCTTCACCCAACTATATATCACAAACAGGCGAGTCATACTCCTTATGGGGTTTGCAACAGAACTAAGATTGAGGATAGGACCGAGAGGATATACTTAAAAGATAGCATGCAAGTAAGCTCTACGAAATAATAGGGATCAAGGATATATTCTTAGAAAGAGATTTAATGCGCGTATCTAGTCTTCAATCTTCTAAGCCGCATTTTCTTGTGCTTAATCCCATCGTTCCTTGACAGTCTTTTAACTTCACAATTCCGTAGTTCTTAATTCTTATTTCCAAAATATGAGTTAGAACTCATTTCGCCGTTGCCTCTCGTTCCACTTTCACTTATTGTTTTCCTAAAATACTTGGCTTAAACATAACTGCATGCTCATAATTTCATGCAAGCTTTCCAAAATTCGTTAGTGAATCCTGGATCTCGTTTACATACCATACGGTATTCCACGCAGAAAATTTATCTCTTGAAAACAAATGTCAATCCATGTTGCCAAATGTACTTACTAGGGTGATTTCTATAACCTATGCTTAAGTGGAATGGACTATCCGCCTTAGTGGCGAACACTAATTGATTGGATTACATATTTCCAATAAAGGTGCCAAGGGATCCTAGATAACTAATCATGATAGATCCTTAAAGGTCACACGAGATTTCGAGGGTATTACCGAGGCGAGTCATGAGCCTCGCAACCCTATGTTCGAAGTCAAGAATGGCTCCATAACTGGACAACCAATCCATGCCCAAAATCAACATGTATCCCATAAACCCGAGAACATAAGCATTACACATTCTACGCTCAAGATAGAGATTTTCAAATCCATACAAATCACAGGTAGATGGGCGGAACCCCCAATTGGATTTGAAACACTAACGGGACGTCAACCAGACTAGTACTTAGGTTCAAACTTTCAACAAGATCAGGAATAAAACTATGCGATGCGCCAGAATCAAATAAGGTATGAACAGGGAAATCAGGAATGTAAACATGACTTTCTATAGAAACACTACCTCGATCAAAAGCTGGAAGAGCGAGGGGAGCCTGCAACTGCCCTCCAGAGGGTCCTGCTTGCTGAATTTGCCTTTTCCCTTGTCCTCGCTTTTTCGGGCAATCCTTACTGAAGTGTCCAGATTTTCCACAATGAAAGCATTCTCCCAACTTCCTTTTCTTCTTCCTACAGTCTTTGGCTGTGTGCCCAGTAATCCCACAGAAGTTGCACTTCCTCCTTTCTCTTGACTTGTTGTCCATACTGTTGTTGTTCTTGCCTCCTTTTCCGGAATCTACCTTCTCGCCTTGAGACTCATTTGCCTTAACCTCCTTCTTGCCACTCTTATCTTCCTCTTGAAGCAGGGCCATATTCACTAAATTCTCGAAAGTCGCCCCCATGGGTATATGAGACATGGCCAAACCGCGCAATGGCTCATTCAATCCTAGAGCAAAGCCTAGGGCCTTTTTCTGAGCTGTGTTAATCAAGTCTAGACCGAACCGAGCAAGTTGATTAAATGTATCCACGTATTCCCTAACTGTCATGTCCCCTTGCTTTAGAGATAGGAACCTCTCCATTTGAAGGTTCTCTTCTGTCGATGAAAGAAACCTCAGTCTAAATCTTTTCCTAAAGTCATCCCAAGTCTGAATTGGCCTAGTAGTGGTGGTAACTACCCACCAATATACAGCTCCCTCTTTCAATAACCATACGCTAACAGAACTTTCCTATGGTCTTCTATATCAAAGACAGCAAAGAGGTCTTCAGTTTCCTTTAACCAGTTTCTTGCCTCAGCATAAGTCTCAGTCCCAATAAAATTCATGCCACCCATCACCTTAAAGTCCTTGCAACCCTTTGCGAAATCCTCTTGCGGATGCTGAGGAGGAGGATGAACCTCAGCTACGGGAGGAGGGGAAATGTTAGCGATGGGGGAAGGAGGAGGAATGTTCGCGGGGTCGGCTTCATTTGCCCTTGCCTCCATGTACCTGCTAAACCAAATAGGTACTGGTACGCCCTCCAGAATGGCAAAATTATCGGCCATACTGAAACGAAGAAAAAGATAGATTGAGAACGAGGAAACAAAGGATAGTGCTAATGGCTTGTGGGGAATATCCTTTTTTTTAAATAAAATAGACTTTTCTTGGAAAATACTTAATTGTATTTGAAAATAGTTTTCCAAAAGGTATGTTTTAAAAACCTTTTGTCCAATCTCGTAAACCTTATGCTCTGATACCATATGTAACACCCCACCTCAGCCAGGGTCACTCTTGCAAGTACACTAGCATTGGAGGGGCGTTAAACGAGGTAAACATGCATGCATATATCACAAGACAGAACATATAAGTAAAACAGAGTAAATAAAGCAACGGATAAAACTACTATTTCAAAACCATAGTCAAGTTACCTCAAAGTACTGTCATTATTTTCCAACTACTACAAGTCTAGAAAACATAAACTGAAAACTAGAAATAACATAAAGTAACTATCCCCAAAGTAGAAAAAAGCCATAGCATGCTCAAGTCCAAACCGTACATGAGCTATCTAGAAAAGCAGCTAAAGGTCCAAGCTAAGTACCAGCGTTCCCACCCTGTAAACCTAGGGGTGGGGGGAAACGGAAGAAAAGAGGCGAAAGAAAATGGGTCAGTCAAAAGACTGGTAAGTCCTATCTACTATTAGTATGAAAACTAAAAAAGTTAACTGGACATGTAAAGTGGAGATGAAACATAGGGTGATAAATGGCATGGTGAAAAGTTAACAAGATAGATCAAGTGTGGCATCGCATATACAAGGTTAAGTTGCACCAGGTGTGTACTAGTATTCTAATCCATGTCAAGTATAAACAAGAAATGAACCCTTGGCCCAAAGCTGGCCCAATATCATGAGGTGACCTAAATCAAGGTCCAACTACTCGGTCTAGTCGATCGGCTCCCTATAAGCCAAACTCGTCGTGTATCGGTGTCATACGGCTTAATCGTGGAATGTAGTTAACTGTGCAAGGTCCACCCCAGGGTGTATCTAGCCCTAAGGTGTAAACCACAAACACAATTCAAGCACGCGCAGTCTAAACCTACTGGAAACCATGTTCAACTCCGGACTTAATGTGCACGACCATGGTCCGCCTGAAAAACCGGTGCACCCTTCAGCCGTCTCTTTTGGTCTCTTACAATCTGTCCAGTAATCGTGCCCCACCCTAGCCTAGTCCAGGGTACCCATGATACTTCCAAGTGGTTTACTGCTGAAAAGGACCACGTAAGTAGGATTTCAAGCGGGTTAAGTGTGGTTAACCCTATCCTAACCATGTATTGAGTTGGTCAAGTGTATTCAAGCAGTTCATGACTTAACCCTATCAATACATCGGGTTTAATTGGTTAAGTATTCAAGTAGTCCATGACTTAATCCTACCAATCCATCGTGTTTAATTGGTTAAGTATATTCAAGTAGTCCATGACTTTACCCTACCAATCCATCGTGTTTTAATTGGTTAAGTATTCAAGCAGTCCATGACTTAACCCTACAAATCCATCGTGTTTAATTGGTTAAGTATTCAAGTAGTCCATGACTTAACCCTACCAATCCATCGTGTTTAATTGTTTAAGTATTCCAGTAGTCCATGACTGTAACAACCCGAATTTTAAACAACGTGTTAAGACAAGAATCAAGGCAGAATTAAATATTAAAATCTGAATCAGGGAAAATGGTTTGCGCCATTGCGTTCGTCTCGAAAAAATACACGAAATAGAGTCCGAAATTTCGTAAATCGGAGTTCGTATGACCGAGAAATGGCTTCACAAAGTTTCACGAAAAATTCAAATTCAAAACAGATTCAAAATTTCAGAAAATCGGGGTAGGCGGGAAAAATCCCGCCCAGACAAGGTCGACTAGGGGGTCGACCTGGGTGTCGAGCTGGGTGGGACCAAGTCGACTGGGGAGTCGACCCCAGGGTTAACCTGGGGGTCGACCTGCCTGGTCGGCCAGGTCGGCCTGGTGCATCTGTTTTGGCTCCTGGGTCCTGTTTTAGAGGCTTGTGACGATTTTTGAGAGCTTGGATCTATCCTAGGGTTAATCTAACGGCCTAAACTACTCCTAATCTCTATAAAAAGACCCTAAGCCTACCCTAAACCTCTCATAATTCACTCATGCCACGAAGTGCTGCCCAAATGCCGAGTGATCATGGCCTCCATCTCCAACTCCAAGAGACTATGCATGCAAATCGTATCCGAATTGAAAGGTGCAAGCTTGCTACACCAAATCGAGGCCAAATCAACGTTGCTATGGCGATTTCATGACAATTCTTCATCAAAGGAGCCACCTTTCTTCGTCAAAACGATTCATGCTCCTAGCCCTCTTCCCACGCTATGTAAGTTCTAGCTACTTCGAGATGTTAACGGTAGTTTAATGATGGCATGGAATATAATGCGGTTAAACATAAGTGTTATAACATATGTGAACCTAGTTTTGCCTCTTACCTCGAATATATGACTTGGAACTATGTTTTAGCGACTATATCATGTCACTCATGTTATGTTTAGCCTAGTCTATCATGAAAGATTGAACCTTTAACTTGTGAATGTGGGAATAAGACCTTAGAACCACTTTGGGCTTGTGAAATATGTGCATGAACATAACTTGGGGCTTACGCATGTAAATGAACCCAAACCCCTTATGTATCATGCATGTTTGTGGCCAAATTCATTTATGATACGATGCATGTTTGTGGCCAAATCGCCTTATGAAACTATGCATGCTTGTGGCCAAATTCACTTATGATACTATGCATGCTTGTGGACAAATTCCCTAATGATACTATGCATGTTTGCGGCCAAATCCCCTTATGATACTATGCATGTTTGTGGCCAATATGTTGGCATAATACCCTACTATGTGACTCGCTTCCACTTGGGTTGGAAATACGTTTGGGTAGCTTAAAAAAAACTTGGGTATGACATGAAAAACTTGACATGGGGCTTACATGAGAACATGACATTCATGATACATTTAAATATGATCATGACACGTGGGAAAACATGGAACTTGAACTAGGCATGGGTGGGTTATAAGTGTAAAAAGACACTAGACCAAACATGAAAGTGGCCAACTCGAGGTTGGGTTGAGTTTGTAGCATAAATCTACCCGGACCCGCCCGGCTTAACTAGTGGCTACAAACAATAGGATCCAATGTGAGAAGTTGGTCATATCGCACTTAAAACCCGAGGTTAGACTAGGTTGTGGTGTAAAACAACCCGGACCCGCCCGGCTTAACTAGTAACCACAACAAGGTCTAATGTGAGAGGTTGAGAGTGCATTAATTAAATTAATGCCACATGATAAGGTTAAGTAAATTTGACTAATGACACTTAACCGATATGACATGAATGGGTAGGTTAAGTGGGACCGGGCTTGATTTCTTAATGACACTTAACCATACAAGACACTTATGGGATGGAGTTAAGTAATTTATACTTAATCAATTATACACGGTGATTTGATGAGGTTAAGTAACCTATACTTAACCAATCTAATAGGTGGACCTGATAGGGTTAAGTCACAAGACTTTTAAAATTAGGCTTAACCATTGTAATACGATTAGTGGATGTGGTTAAGCTAACCCATACTTAACCAATCCGACTCGATAATATGATGGGATTAAGATAATCTATGCTTAATCAATCTAACATGATAATCTGATAGGGTTAAGTCGTGAGCTTCTTGGTACACTTAACCAACTTGCAGGGCTAAGCCTTGAACTTGAGTACTTAGCCAATCTTGACATGATTCGTAGGCGGGTTAAGTCATGAACTTGGATAACAACACCTAACCCATTTGACAAAACCCTAGCTCAGGGGACTAGGTTGGAAATCGTAGTTAACAAGGATAGCGGAAAGAGGTGCAAGTGGTAAACCTTAGTTAAGGGTAAATAAGTAATAATTCTTAGCTAAGGACATGGGACTAGTTCATAAAGAGATGAGTAACCTGATACGGTAGGTCATCGCTTAGTATACGAGGAGGAGCAACTTATCTGACTTGGAAAAAAGCTCCAGCAAACTGGGTGACGAAGCGGTAGCTTCGGAGAACGTGAATGTACTCTTAGTATCCCTCTGTGAGGTGGCAGGTGGTCCATGAAACCCGGCCTCACAGAGGTTAAGGTCTGCGATAGAAGAGCCAAGAGTATGCCTTAGTTGCTATGCGAGCAACCTAAAGACTGGGATGGATTAGCGTGGAGTCGACGATACTTGATTTTGCCCTGGATAGCACGTCGCCGACTACCTACCATCTTTAGTCAATCGTGTACGTACGGAAAGGCAGGGAACTCCCAACAGACCATATACTGGCTATCAAGTTATGGGTGAGGTTGGCTATCTGGAAGTGGGCATCGATGGGCCATAGTGTAGTTCTCATACATGATTTTTCTTGGATTGCCTTTCAGTAGTTGAGGGAGGGGTCACGTGGGACCATAGCCACGGTTACAAAAAGAGACCTTGATATCTGCATCAGCAGACGACTTAAAGCTCCCGATCGAGTTCCGTATTTCTTGGTTTGCCCTGGCACGGGACTCGGATGGCACATTGAGGAACATGTGCGCATAGACATGGAAAGCGATCCACGATACATACTTGGGATAAATGGCGCGGTTGACAGGTGGCATAATCCCTAGTGGCCCTAGGTGGCTGAACCCAAACCGAGACACGGAAACGTTCATTAGGTAGCATAATCCCTAGTGGTCCTAGGTGGCATAAATCCTAAATGAACGCGCGATAGTTCATGGTAAGGAAACATAACTAGATCAAGGGTAGTAGTCCAAAATAACCTCAAGGATAAAACGTTTACATGGGAAAGCCCGTATGGCCTATAGCAAAGGACTGAACTTATACATGGAAAGAAACATACGAGTTGGGAAAACCTACATATGCTATATATTAGGTTGACGTGGACCATTACATGACATTTGGCAAGGGACATTCATAGTTAACACATGACGCGGGTTGGGATACTAGTACGAGAGGTGCAGAGCAAATATACATGTTAGGACCATGAGAAATATGCATGATAGATACCGTGGGACGTTATACAGGATAGATACCTTGGGATATTGTACATGATAGAAACCGGACGATATGATACCTTGACTTATCATGACACCGTAGTTTATCATGATATCTTAGTTTACCTTGCTACAGTAGTTCAGCCTGTTTTAGTTTATCTATCTTGTAGTCATCCTTATGTTTACTTTAAGTTTATGCATGTCATGTTACCTTTACCTGTTTTTATACTGGAAGTAGATAGGACTTACCAGTCTTTATGACTGACCCCATTTTCTTTCGCCTCTTGTCTTCCGTTCCCCCCCCCCCCCCACGGTTTTAGGGAGGAAACAATGTTATCTAGTTCGGATTTCTTCTGCTTGAAGGTCATCACGCATGGCTTGGACTTTTCTTGGCTATGGCTACTTTACTGTTTTACTTGGGGAATAATTCATGAAATGGTTTTATGCTTCTTTATTATTGCAAGACAGGTTTTGATGTATTCTGATGTAAAAGGCTTTAGACCTTATTTTATAAGGTAATGAAATTTGTTTTACTTCCGCTGTTTTATATATGTTCTGTCTTGTAATATTTCTGTGCATGTTTACCTCGATAATGCTTCACCAAACCTAGTGCATTCCCCTTGTGAGTGACCCTAGTGGAGGTGGGGTGTTACATTTGGTATCAGAGCAGAAGGTTACCAGACTGGGCAAAAGTTTTTAAAACCTTCTGAAAACTATTTGAAAAACCGTTTACAAAGAAGCATTTTTCAAGAAAAGTTTGTTTTAAAAAGGCTATTCCCCAAAGGCCATTAGCATTATCCTTTGATTCCTTGATTGAATCTCCTTTCCTTTCTTTCCTCCATCTGTGGCCACAGTAGTTCTAACTGTGACTAATCTTTGTCTAGCCACGTAGGTGTTTCCCGTACGATGGAGGTGGTACTCGAGAGACCTGTTGCCGTGGTACAAGGAAGGATAACAAGAGTAAAGATAAAGGACGCGAGCTTAAGGATAAGCAACTATTGCTATGGCTTAGTCCATCAAGGAGGACAAGGACAAGATCATCGGAGAGGGCAATTGTACGCCCCCATTTCTAGGGTACCTAAAAGAAATGGTACCGTTTCTGGTAAAGGTTTAGTCATTCTTTTCTATCATCCCGTCCAGATTTTGTCTTGATCATCGTATCATTTAAGTCTGCTTGGATAGTTGAGTCTCTGCACCTTAGTACTAGCATGGTAAAGGATTCCAGTTTGGTCCCAAAATATGGTTGGAGAGTCGGTCCATTTATTCATGACTTGCTTGGATTTGAGAACGTCTATGCCAAGTGTTGAGATTAGAAGCAATGCTTCTATTGTTGAGCTATGGATGGATTCTAGGGGTAAAGTGGTTATCTAGTAAGGGATACCATTCTCGGTTTTGAAAAGAGGGTAGTCAGACTCTTGGCTTGCTTTGGTAATACCTTCGAAGTCTCGTGTAACCTTTTGGGTTCTGTCATGGTTGGTTACCTAGAATCTCTTGATGCATTTATCGGAAATCTCTGATCCGATCGAGTAACGTTTGCCAATAAGGCGGATGGTTTATTCCGCTTGAGCATGGGTTATAGGAATCACCCTAGTAAGTCCACGTGTTAACATGGATTGACATCGGTAAACGAGATCCAGAATTCACTAGCGAATTTTGGAGAGCTTGCATGAGTACGCAGATATGTTTGAACCGAGCATACTAGGGAAAGAATAAGTGAAAGTGAAACGAGAAGCGACAGTGAAATAAGTTCCAACTCATACCTTGGAAATAGGAATCAAGGAACTACGAAATCATGAAGTCAAAGGCAGTCAAGGCACACTGGAATTAAGCTCAAGGAAATGCGGCTTAGACGCGCGCATCGTGTCTCTTTGTAAGAGTATATCGTTGATCCCTGGTTCTCCTGTACAGCTTACTTACATGCTATCGCTTGGTGGATATCCTCTCGGTCCTGTTTCTGTTACAAACCCTGTAAGGAGTTTGTCTTGTTTATCTCCTCGATCTTATCTTGGGAACCTTAGATAGAACTCTATGGATGTAAACATGTATTTGAAACATGTTATGATTGATATGGTTGCAAATGGTTGCAAGTGGTTGCTTGTGGATGCGCGAATACACATTAGATACTAGATTGACGCGGTCACATTTCACGTTGCATATGCACGAGTATTAATACTTGTTTATGGATGAAATTGAATGTGTTATCATGCGGATGTTGCATATGAATGAATGTTTGTGCACGCATATAGTACTTATATGACTAGGAGTATTTGCATACATGTTGGACTCATGGCACTAAACATATTTTGCATTAGAAAGATCATTCAGGCCTGATCATTAGCATTAGCTAAGGAGCATATACACACACGTTTTGCATATGTTCATATGGCATTAGAAATCGTCTAAGGACAATGGTTTCCTGTGGATGATGTTTTGAGTAGATGGATGATGGATGGTATGATGCGTTCTTCCTAACTTGGAGATTTCGGGGACGAAATCCTTAAAGGAGGGGAGAATGTAACAACCTGAATTTTAAACAACGTGTTAAGACAAAAATCAAGGCAGAATTAAATGTTAAAATCTGAATCAGGGAAATCGGGTTGCGCCATTGCGTTTGTCTCGGAAAAATACGCGAAATAGAGTCCGAAATTTAGTAAATTGGAGTCCGTATGACCGAGATATGGCCTCGCGAAGTTTCACGAAAATTTCAATTTCAAAACAGATTCAAAATTTCAGAAAATCGGGGTAGGCGGGAAAAATCCCGCCCAGACCAGGTCGACCAGGGGGTCGACCTGGGTGTTGACCTGGGTGGGACTAAGTCGACTGGGGAGTCGACCCCAAGGTCGACCTGGGGGTCGACCTGCCTGGTCGGCCAGGTCGGCCTGGTGCACCTGTTTTGGCTCCTGGGTCCTGTTTTGGAGGGGCTTGTGACGATTTTTGAGGGCTTGGATCTATCCTAGGGTTAATCTAACGGCCTAAACTACTCCTAATCTCTATAAAAAGACCCTAAGCCTACCCTAAACCTCTCATAATTCACTCATGCCACGAAGTGCTGCCCAAATGCCGAGTGATCATGGCCTCCATCTCCAACTCCAAGAGACTATGCATGCAAATCGGATCCGAATTGAAAGGTGCAAGCTTGCTACACCAAATCGAGGCCAAATCAACATTGCTATGGCAATTTCATGAAGATTCTTCATCAAAGGAGCCAACTTTCTTCGTCAAAACGATTCATGCTCCTAGCCCTCTTGCCACGCTATGTAAGTTCTAGCTACTTCGAGATGTTAACGGCAGTTTAATGATGGCATGGAATAAAATGCGGTTAAACATAAGTGCTATAACCGATATGAACCTAGTTTTGCCTCTTACCTTGAATATATGACTTGGAACTATGTTTTAGCGACTATATCATGTCACTCATGTTATGTTTAGCCTAGTCTATCATGAAAGATTGAACCTTTAACTTGTGAATGTGGGCATAAGACCTTAGAACCACTTTGGGCTTGTGAAATATGTGCATGAACTTAACTTGGGGCTTATGCATGTAAATGAACCCAAACCCCTTATGTATCATGCATGTTTGTGGCCAAATTCACTTATGATACTATGCATGTTTGTGGCCAAATCCCCTTATGAAACTATGCATGCTTGTGGCCAAATTCCCTTATGATACTATGCATGCTTGTGGCCAAATCACCTTATGATACTATGCATGTTTGTGGCCAATATGTTGGCACAATACCCTACTATGTGACTCGCTTCCACTTGGGTTGGAAATACGTTTGGGTAGCTTAGGAAAAACGTGGGTATGACATGAAAAACTTGACATGGGGCTTACATGAGAACATGACATTCATGATACATTTAAATATGATCATGACACGTGGGAAAACATGGAACTTGAACTAGACATGGGTGGGTTGTAATTGTAAAAAGACACTAGACCAAACACGAAAGTGGCCAACTCGAGGTTGGGTTGAGTTTGTAGCATAAATATACCCGGACCCGCCCGGCTTAACTAGTGGCTACAAACAATAGGATCCAATGTGAGAAGTTGGTCATGTCGCGCTTAAAACCCGAGGTTAGACTAGGTTGTAGTGTAAAACAACCCGGACCCGCCCGTCTTAACTAGTAACCACAACAAAGTCTAATGTGAGAGGTTGAGAGTGCATTAATTAAATTAATGCTACATGATAAGGTTAAGTAAATTTGACTAATGACACTTAACCGATATGACATGAATGGGTAGGTTATGTGGGACCGGGCTTGATTTCTTAATGACACTTAACCATACAAGACACTTAGATGATGGGGTTAAGTAATTTATACTTAATCAATTATACACGGTGATTTGATGAGGTTAAGTAACCTATACTTAACCAATCTAATAGGTGGACCTGATAAGGTTAAGTCACAAGACTTTTAAAATTAGGCTTAACCATTGTAATACGATTAGTGGATGGGGTTAAGCTAACCCATACTTAACCAATCCGACTCGATAATCTGATGGGATTAAGATAATCTATGCTTAATCAATCTAACATGATAATCTGATAGGGTTAAGTCATGAGCTTCTTGGTACACTTAACCAACTTGCAGGGCTAAGCCTTGAACTTGAGTACTTAGCCAATCTTGACATGATTCGTAGGCGGGTTAAGTCATGAACTTGGATAACAACACCTAACCCATTTGACAAAACCCTAGCTCAGGGGACTAGGTTGGAAATCGTAGTTAACAAGGATAGCGGAAAGAGGTGCTAAGTGGTAAACCTTAGTTAAGATTAACTAAGTAATAATTCTTAGCTAAGGACATGGGACTAGTTCATAAAGAGATGAGTAACCTGATATGGTAGGTCATCGCTTAGTATACGAGGAGGAGCAACTTATCTGACTTGGATAAAAGCTCCAGCGAATAGGGTGACGAAGCGGTAGCTTCGGGGAACGTGAGGGTACTCTTGGTATCCCTCTGTGAGGTGGCAGGTGGTCCATGAAACCCGGCCTCACAGAGGTTAAGGTCTGCGATAGAAGAGCCAAGAGTATGCCTTGGTTGCTATGCGAGCGACCTAAAGACTGGGATGGATTTGCGTGGAGTCGAAGATACTTGATTTTGCCCTGGATAGCACGTCGCCGACTACCTACCATCTTTAGTCAATCGTGTACGTACGGAAAGGCAGGGAACTCCCAACAGACCATATACTGGCTATCGAGTTATGGGTGAGGTTGGCTATCTGGAAGTGGGCATCGATGGGCCATAGTGTAGTTCCCATACATGATTTTTCTTGGATTGCCTTTCAGTAGTTGAGGGACGGGTCACGTGGGACCATAGCCACGGGTACAAATACAGACCTTGATATCTGCATCAACAGACGACTTAAAGCTCCCGACCGAGTTCCGTATTTCTTGGTTTGCCCTGGCACGGGACTCGGATGGCACATTGAGGAACATGTGCGCCTAGACATGAAAAACGATTCACGATACATACGTGGGATAAAGGGCGCGGTTGACGTGTGGCATAATCCCTAGTGGCCCTAGGTGGCTGAACCCAAACCGAGACACGGAAACGTTCATTAGGTAGCATAATCCCTAGTGGTCCTAGGTTGCATAAATCCTAAATGAACGCACGATAGTTCATGGTAAGGAAACATAACTAGATCAAGGGTAGCAGTCCAAAATAACCTCAAGGATAAAACGTTTACATGGGAAAGCCCGTATGGCCTACGGCAAAGGACTGAACTTATACATGGAAATAAACATACGAGTTGGGAAAACCTACAAATGCTATATATTAGGTTGACGTGGACCATTACATGACATTGGGCAAGGGACATTCATAGTTAACACATGACGCGGGTTGGGACTCTAGTACGAGAGGTGCAGAGCAAATATACATGTTAGGACCATGAGAAATATGCATGATAGATACCGTGGGACGTTATACAGGATAGATACCTTAGGATATTGTACTTGATAGAAACCGGACGATATGATACCTTGACTTATCATGACACCGTAGTTTATCATGATATCTTAGTTTACCTTGCTACAGTAGTTCAGCTTGTTTTAGTTTATCTATCTTGTAGTCATCCTTATGTTTACTTTCAGTTTATGCATGTCATGTTACCTTTACCTGTTTTTATACTGGAAGTAGATAGGACTTACCAGTCTTTATGACTGACCCCGTTTTCTTTCGCCTCTTGTCTTCCGTTCCCCCCCCCCCAGGTTTCAGGGAGGAAACAATGTTATCTAGTTCGGATTTCTTCTGCTTGAAGGTCATCACGCATGGCTTGGACTTTTCTTGGCTATGGCTACTTTACTGTTTTACTTGGGGAATAATTCATGAAATGGTTTTATGCTTCTTTATTATTGCAAGACAGGTTTTGATGTATTCTGATGTAAAAGGCTTTAGACCTTATTTTATAAGGTAATGAAATTTGTTTTACTTCCGCTGTTTTATATATGTTTTGTCTTGTAATATTTCTGTGCATGTTTACCTCAATAATGCTTCACCAAACCTAGTGCATTCCCCTTGTGAGTGACCCTAGCGGAGGTGGGGTGTTACAATGACTTAACCCTACCATGTGGCATTAATTAACTTAATGCACCCCAACATCTCACATTAGACTTTGTTGTGGTTACTAGTTCAGTCGGGCGGGTCCGAGTAGCTTTACACCACAACCGAGTCTAACCTTGGGTTTTAAGTGCGATATGACCAACTATTCACATTGGGTCCGATTGTTTGTAGCCACTAGTTAAGCCGGTCGGTTGCGGGTAGAATTATGCTACAAACTCAACCCAACCTCGAGTTGGCCACTTTCATGTTTTCTACATGTCATGTCCACATTCGTGTTTTCAAGCATAAACACATGTCAAACTTTCATGTCATATTTTCAAGTCATGTTTTCATGTTATTTAAATTTGCCCAACTACCCATAACGTATTCCCATCGCACGTAAATTCGCATAAACGCAAATAGATCAAAGAGGGAACATAACAACATGACAAGGTGGGTATAAGATGGTAAAGTCTATCACAAGTTAAACATGGTGATATTTGAGGCAAATGTGTTCAAAAACTTGCATATTACATTATAAGCCTCAAAACATGCATGATATCAACTCTAGCAAAATAGGTGAAACATGGCCATAAATACCATGGGATGATAGCAAGTGATTCGCATATAACATCATATGCAAGTTAACATAAGGTTTATGAGAGTTTTTATGTTGCTTTATGCAACATTTCAAATCAAAGTTCATAGCTTTCTATGCACAAAGTCAAGGTGATAGCTTTACAAACATGCATCTATGCATAATATGATAGGATCAAAGCTCATAATTTTCTATGCACAAAGTCAAGGTGATAGCTTTACAAACATGCATCTATGCATAACATGATAGGATCAAAGCTCATAGTTTTCTGTGCACAAAGTCAAGGTGATAGCTTTACAAACATGCATAGAATAAATCTATGCATAACATGATAGAATCAAAGCACAAATCATACTTAGGCCCAAACTCAAACTTGCAACATGTCACATTTAATTTCATAGTTAGAATCTAAGAGTAGTATAGGGCTTACAATGCTATGAAGACTTATAAAATAAAATAAGATTGAGACGAAGCCACTAGCAACTCTAAAAACCCCAAATGAATACAAGCTCCAAGTTGTCTTGAGAAACAAGAAGCTCCTTTGATTTGTATGAAGAAAGATCCTTGTTTTGATCAAGAAAGGTGGCTCTTTTACTAGATTAGGACACTCAAACTTTCATGAAGAGGATGGAGGCCATGATATGAAGATGGACGCCATGATCAAGGAACATTTTGGCATAGTTTAGTTGTAGGAATGATTAATGAGGGTTTAGGCTAGGTCTTAGGGTCTTTTTATAGAGGATTAGGTTAGTTTAGGCCATAGGATTAACCCTAGTTCATATCTAAGCCATCAAAAATCGTCATAGGCCAGCAGAATAGATCAGAGAACCAAAACAGGTGCACCAAGCTAGCCAGGGTCAAGCCAGAAAGCTGTGCAGGTTTCTGGCTCGACACGGGCGCACTTCCCAAGTGCGCCAGTGTATTTTTGTGCTAGAGCACTTCACAAGTGCGCCAGTGCATTCTGGCTTGTTTTCGGTTTTTCTGCCTAACTTCGTTCGTCCATATCTTCTTTATACGGACTCCGATTTTCAAAAACTCGGACTCTATTTTGCGTATTTTTCCGAGACGAACGCAATGGCCTAGCCCGTTTCCCTTGATTCAGATTTTATCATTTAATTCTGCCTTGGTTTATGTTATAACATCTTATTTAAAAATACGGGTCGTTACAAAGACAAAGGAGAAAAGAAGGAAGTTAAGGATGAGGAATCAACACAAAACAAGAAGTTATGGCTCAAGAAAGGACAACAACAAAAGCAACAGAAGAAGGTCGGAAAGAATGACAAGGGTAAGGATAAGAGGAAGTGTCACATTTGTGGACGTGAGGACCACATGGTGAAGGACTTCAAATGATGGAAGAATTCTTACTTCAATTGTGGAGATGTCGGACACCTTGCTAAGGAGTGCCCGAGGAAACAGGGACAAGGTCAAAGGGCAAGAGCTTTTAGAGGGAAGGTGCATTCTCTCGTGACTAGTGCTCTGGATAGAGTTAGGAATATTTCCGTGGATGGTTTGATATCTCTTTCCAGTCATCCTATTAGAACTCTTTTTGATTCTGGCGCTTCACATTCATTTATATCTAGTTATGTGGTTGAGTCACTACACTTAAATACTAGTATGGTAGTGGATCCCGTAGTTGTCACAAACCTCATTGGTGGTTCAGCTCATATGTCTATGATTTTTTGGGGTTTGAGAATATCTGTTCCAGGCATCGTGTTTGAGTGCAACGCGTAAGTGCTAGGTTTTATAGGCTATGGTTTGATTCTGGGGTTTGATTGGCTAAGCATGTATGGTGCCATTCTAGATTGTGTGAAGAGGGTCGTTAGACTTTTGACTTGCCATGAGGGGACCCTCGAGATTTCTTGTGACCCGCAAGGGTCCGTTATGCTTAGTTTCCTAGATTCACTTGATGCATCTATCGATGATCTATGACCTTTTCCAGTAGTCCGTGGTTATTCTGATTTTTTTTATGAGGTACGAGGCTTACCTCCGAGGCACGAGATCGATTTTCATATATATTAGTGGACAATGCAAAGCCAATTGCATTGCCTGTGCGTCATATGGCTCCAAGGGAAAGGAGGGAGCTTAGCAAGCAAGTAGGGGAGCAACTTGAGAAAGGGGTTATTAGGCGAAGCATATCTATATGTGGTGCTCCAGTGGTATTCGCGCTTAAGAAATGGCTTCATTATTTTCTTGGAGAGAAGTTCAAGCTGTACACCGATAATAAATCTCTCAAGTACTTGTTCTTGCAGAAGGATCTTAATTTAAGGCAACAATGGTGGATGGAGTTCCTATCTTCTTATGATTTTGAGATTTGAGAATTCTTATACCCTTGGCTAGGGTAATGTGGTGGCAGATGTACTGAGTAAGCAGAGGATGGCCTTAACTCCTCTATATATGGAAAGGAAAAGCTTGGAGTTCATATTGACTTTTGACTTTAGAACCTCCGCCGAATTATTTCCTGGTTTGTTTGCATCGCTAGAGATATGACTTACTCTTATGGATCAGGTAGGATCTTCACAGCGAGATGATCCACAGATTTTAGACATCCTGGATAGGCTTAGTAAAGGGGAGACATCTAGCCAACTCAATAGATATTCCATTGCCAATAAAAGATGGCTACGACGAGATGGAAGGCTTTGTGTTCCCTGAACTAGAAGTTTGTTAAAGACAGTTCTAGATGAAGCCCATCATTCTAAGATGACTATTCATCTAGGTGGTGATAATATGTATAGGGATATGAAGAGGGTTTTCTTTTGTGATGGGATGAACAAAGTTGTGGCAAAGTTTGTTTCTCAATTTTAGTGTGTCAACAAGTCAAAGCTGAGCAAAAGAAGCCAAGTGGTTTACTTCATCCTTTGGAGGTTCCATAGTGGAAGTGGGAGAGCGTCTCTATGGATTTCATAGATAGTTTGCCTAGATCAAATAAAGGTAACACCAATATTCAGGTTGTGATGGACAGACATACTAAGAGCGCTCATTTCATTCCAGTTAAGAGTAAGAGGAAGGCAGCTTAGTTGGCTACAATTTTTCTTTGTGAGATATTCCATCTTCACGGAGTACTTCCAGCTTCATAAACGATTGTGACCCCATCTTTACTAGTGAATTTTGGAGGAGCATGCAAGAAGCATAAGGTACACATTTATGTTTGAGCACCTCTTAGCATCCTTAGACTGATGGACTGATGGAGAGGGTAAACCGAGCTCTAGAGGATCTTTTAAGACATTGTATCCTAGACTTCGAAGGGACTTGGGAAGAGCATCTTTCTTTAGCAGAGTTTTCCTACAACAATAGTTATCAAGTTAGCATTAGCATGGCACCCTTCGAAGCATTATATGGACGACCCTGCAGGTCACCAAGTTGGTGGGAATCTACAGAAAGTCTATTGCTTGGACCAGATATGGTTAGAGAAACGTCCGAGAAGATTGATGTTATTAGACGATGAATAAAGACTACTTGTGACGGCAACGAATTTCGCTCGGTCCGTACCAGTCGCTAAACCGACCCAGACCGTTCGAAACGCCCTATCGTTTGAGAACACGACAAAACAAAATGCATACCGAAGAACATTTCATTGTATATTACAACAATGCATCAGATTACAAGAATATACAGAGTATAAATGAATAAATATTACATAGAAATAACAGAGATTTTAAATTACATTTAAATACATCGCAGCGGAAAATAATACAATACACAACTAGAAGAGATATACGGATACAAAGCTTTCCGGATATCATTCCAGATGTAAACCAGGATCCTGTGAATATAAATCTGCAAAACCAAAACTACTAGCTGCCCGTGTCAAAATAAGGCACCCAGAGTTTAGGTTAAAACAATAAACTCCAGGTCAGTCATGTGACTGGTGTGAGAACTAAAACAGTTATTAATCTTTATTTTAAATCATTAGGTAAATCAAGGGACCACGCCATATAACACGGAACGGGTTTCCTCCTAAGAATACCAGTGCATAAAACAACTAGCGCAATGCTAAATAAAGAAAAATGAAGCTGTTATAAGACCCAGGTCCCATCACACAATGCAACGCAGCCGAGGATAGGGTTTTCCCTTATAACAGCCAAAGAATGCTTGATACGGTTAAAACAAATCGTTTGATACTATTA
Organism: Allium sativum; assembly: GCA_030737875.1. Classification (NCBI taxonomy): domain Eukaryota; kingdom Viridiplantae; phylum Streptophyta; class Magnoliopsida; order Asparagales; family Amaryllidaceae; genus Allium; species Allium sativum. The sequence continues at coordinate 35,647 of JASFAX010004847.1, forward strand.
TAAGTGCATAGTGTATAAAACAACTTCAAATCATAAGTACCAATCATAGGCGGCATGAATGGCCCATAACACTATGTCGCCATATATAAGTTTACAATCAAAACCGCAAATGTCGTATTGGAAGTTGGGTTATCATTTATGGTATGAACCGAGGCTAGGGGCAAGATCCTCACTGATTCGAGACTGCCTAGCCCGAGTCTCAGGATCAGAACGCATCGACCCTTGGATCGTCAGGGCCGGTCCACACGGAGTGGATTAAAATACCTGAGCACTACGTTTCGCCGCCCTTTGGGGCGTAAGCGAGCCAACTAAATGACTCAATCGGTTCGAGAACGACCGATCAATCCGAGGCGCCTCGCAACAGCAACAACCACATAAGTCAAACTCGTCAGGGCGTGTAAAACCACTGACGCCACTTTTAGCTAGGAGGAAACGTAGGCCCTCCCTGAGGTCCGTCTCCCGTTTTTGGTTCATACCGGGTTTGAAACTCGCGAAGTAAACGTTACACAAAGCTACGCCACAAAGGCCGTGCTTCGATCATCAACCACAAGACTTTGCTTTTCAACAGAAGCCTTGATCATTTGCCACTTAGGCATGCCACACAGGCAATTCACTCCATGCGATTGATATCCATCAATATATAACCCCTGAGCTCGTACGTCTCAGAGAAGGGCGTTAAGCAAGAGAATAAATTCTCCGCCGCCAAACAGATATATATTTAATAGAGATCAATCACACGGACTAAAATCCAATGTCAGACACACAGTCCATTTACAAGTCCGTTCTGGGTCTGAACGAAACCGGAGGCACCTAGTACCCCGCATATCCATCGATCTCCAAGTACGTCTGGATGATCACTAACTGTTTCCATCTTCTTGGGTGTACAGCCCAATCAGGATCATCAGTAATTAGCCAAACGACGTGAAGACCTCCGGTCTTCGACCATCGTCTTCATCTTCGACTTATCGTCGTATCAGTTATTCAGAATGGGATAAACCCGGCCTTTCCGAAATAACTCGCGTATATTTTAAATAAGTGTTACACAAACACAACATACGCCTCATTCCAATTCATCCGTCACTAACCGTAAATTAATCGAGAGAATAATTCCCCAAATATTAACCCCGAAGGCCGAAACCAACATCAGATCAATATTCAGAAAACCATTCACCTTGGCTAACCGACAGTTAGTTTCTGATTTCATATTCATAGGGAAAGGTTCCCATTAATTTTATCCAAGATAAATTTCTTGAATTTATTCTTTAATCTAATTTTTGAATATCAATTCAAAACTAGTCGGGATTAGCGAACCTCACCGAAGTAATTATTTATTTTAATTTTCCCATCCCAACCTATTCATCCCATGAAGTAAAACTGGTAATACTTCATATCTAACACCACAGTGTTATCGGTAAATCCAATTACCATTTCACGTTCAAATCTAATTAAAGATTTAACTATCGCCTGGAGCAAAACTGGTGATACTCCATTTTCGATCTTTTCAATCTAATTAAAGATTCATTAAAACTCCACTTAGTTTTAATCGTTAACTGGGTTAAAGAATCAGTGTCATTTAAAACACGGTTCACGATAAACCCAAAGTCACATTCATTAATTATCGGGTTAAAGAACGAGTGTTATTTAAAACACTGTTCACGATAAACCCAAAAATCAATATCGATTCAATTCCAATTAAATATTATTTAATTGGTACACTTCGTTAAATCTAAACAAAAAGATTTAATCTTTTCTCAACTGGGTTCAAGAATAGTGTTAGTGAAGACACCATTCACGACAAACCCAAATCACATTTGATATTCAATACAAGGCTCTGAATAGAAAATATACCGGCTTATATTCAATATCAAATTCTACGACTAACAAATATCGCATTGGAAATAACGATATATATATATATCTTTCAAATTCCCATAACAATACCTGTATCATCACGAAATCCAACATCGAAATAATCCAAAGACAATTTCGATTCAAATCCACTCCAATGCAATCATTGGAAATTCTGGTTATTTTTAAAACCCTTTTTAAATTCAATTTATTTAATTAAAAAAAATAGAATTATAATTCTAGTTCAAAACTCGTTCATTTCGATAAAAATCTATTTTTATCTTTTCAAATATGGAGTTTTTCATCCCAATTCTTTCTAAATCATTTCTTATGATTTTACACAAATTATTACTATTTTTAATAATTTTATCAAGGCCCGTACAGTCGATTTCCATCAACGGCCATCGAACTACACTTACAGCGAACTTTTTCGAATTTGATTTGGACGTAACTCCAAATCCAACCGTTAGATTTCAAATTTCTAATATTCGTTAGAAAGCTCTTTTCGATACGAACCCAACGGTTCCGGTTTTAGGAGAATCCGACGGTCGGATCTCCCGTAATGTCCGTTTGAAATAAATGGTCGAAATTCGCGAACTGCCGCGGCGCGGCGCGTTC
>JASFAX010004848.1:0-38111 GCA_030737875.1 Allium sativum
CATTCTCGGGTGCTTTAACCTTTTCAATACGTGTAGGAGTTAAAAAAATGGGTCAGCATACATTATGTCAAACATTTTACGGAAACAGTCAAACAGTACACAGTGCAAACAGTGATACACTATACATTGATACAGTACCAGTAACTATGTTACTGAAAAAGTTGATGCATTAAATATCAATACCATAAATTTATCACGGGTATCACCTACTTTTTGTTTTTGTTGGGAATTTCAACATTTCTTTTTACAAATCTAGCCCTGCTTTGTGTTCAAACGCAGCAATAAATATGCACCAGGTTTATATCTCTAACAGAACAAAAATTCCGTACACTTTGCATTCATTTCAATTGTTTAAGGTTTTGTTTTGTATTGAAGCTATGGACAACTTGGAGATTGACGATGAAATAATGAATAATTGTTATGAAGAGTTTGAACGGTCAAGGAATAGTGTACAACACAACAAGCCTACGGTGGAATTCGGTGAAGGAGCACAAGTTAAGTCTAAATCAGTGAAGCCGAGAACAAAATCTTTCAACGCTCGATTGCGCGAAGTTGTAGCAAATCAAAGACCTGATAAGAAGATCGTATATGAAGGACAAGAAATCGAGCCCCTACATCCAATCGGTCCAACGCTACCTAGTGGAGCTTACCCTATTTGTTGTTGTGGAGAAGAATCGGTTGTTGTTGTTGCTAAAACTGAAAAAAATGCTGGACGCCGATTCTTCGGATGTCCTGCCTTCGAAGACCATAAGTATTACCCCAATGATATTCAATGTTGTTATTTTATGCAGTGGATAGACCCGCCAATGTGCCAACGTGGAATTCAATATGCACTGGAAGCGCAAGACGAAATAAGGCGGTTGAACAAGATTGTTGCGGATGCAACTAGAGCTGGCTATCTCAGAAATCATTAGGATATATTTTTTCTTTGATCGAAGATTTATTACTGTACTTTGAATTTGATGTTGCTATGTTCTGTTGTTCTAGTTCCTGTAAGTGTTGTTTGGAATGTATTAGTGTTTGAATTTGATCGTGAATAAGATTATCGTCTTCTCATTTATAAATGCAAAATTCTTACATAACGCGCCAACATAACAAGGTTTGCAGATAACTCCATATTCTACGTAAGAACTTAACGGGACAACCAACTGTAGCGCAATGACTGGTCAAGTCTTACATACTTCGCATCGGGCAGTCATGTCATCTGCCAGATTCCATATAGTGTTCCCTACAGTGTAGCTTTCGACCGTTCACACCATTGCCAATCTTTCAGCTATATATACATATGTTAACTTACTCACAACATACAAAACTCAAACAACTTCTTCCCCATTCTTAGAGCACATCCTTTGATTCGCACTCACTGAAAATGTCTTCATGGGCAACATCTACAGATTCCGAGGAACAAGCTTACGAAAACATGAGGCTACAGGAGCTTGAAGACGAACTTCAGTTCCTAAACCAAATGAAACCGCAAATTGTACCACCGTACGAACAAGTGAACGTTCAAACTCCACATGAAACACCAGTACCACCTGTTCAAGTATCACCTGAACAAGAGGGCACTCAATCAACGCAAGAAGAAGAGTTCTTTCATGTACCACTGCATGAACATGTAGTGGATTCTTATCCAGTTCGTTGCTATTGCGGGTATGCGGTTGAAGTTGTCGTTCGAGCAGAGGGCAACAATATAGGTCGGTGCGTGCAGCGATGTCCAGCCTATCCAAATGGTTGCAATTACACGGACTGGATAGACCAACCTTTGTGTCCTCGGGGAATAGAATATTCTAACGAACTCGAACGCGAGAATAGACGTGTTCGAAGTGAAAATGACCAGTTGCGATTGAACATCCTGCGACTCCCTTAAGGCTAAACGTAAAATGGGGTTTACTGAAGTTGCTAATTTTCACTTCATGCTTTGACGGAGCTAGTTCGCATGTACTATCGGCAGTTGTTGTACCTTTATAAACTATTGTATCTTTATGCTTATTGTTGTATCTTTATAAATTGTTGTATCCCCGTATCCTACTCTACTGTTCGACTTTAGTGGAGATTTTAAACATATTTGGATATGACATTATATCAAATTTCTGAATATTTGGATATCCTTTTAAAAATAAATGTAAATGAAATTCTCCATTACCCTGCACTTACCTTTGACATCACAATAACTATAGGCAGTCACTAATAATTTCGAATACTTTTACTGCCAAAAAATATGTCAGAACCATTGTTGCCAAAACCATTAGTATCCCAACCATTATGTCAGAGCCATTATTATCCCAACCATTATGTTGGAGCCATTTTTGCCAAAAAATATGGCTACAATAATTTGAGTACCCAACGACAGAAATATGGTCCCAACCATTATTGCCAATCATTCTTGCCTACGTGTATTGCCAACAATTATTGCCAACCTTTCGCATCACAACAACTGTCCGAATTGACTACTCCATGACATAACCATTATTATCCCAACCATTATTTCGGATCCATTATTGCCAAAATATGTAGGTACAATAATTTGACTACCCAACGACAGAGATATTATCTCAACTATTATTGCCAACCATTCTTGATAACCATTAGTGCCACCCTTTCACTTCACAACAAGTATCCGAATTGACCACTCAATGACAGAACCTTTATTATCCCAACCATTATCTACGAACCATTATTGCCAAACATTCTTGCCTACATGTACTGCCAACCATTATTGTCAACCATTAGTGCCAACCTTTCACTTCACAACAACTGTCAGAATTGACTACTCAATGACAGAACCATTATTATCCCAACCATTATGTCGGAACCATTATTGCCAAAAAATATAGATAAATGTGTTAACCATCATTGCTTATATATATCTGTCGTACGTCTACACTTAGGGAGAACAACGAAACTCAATTTATACAAAAAGCATGCAATGGATCCAAATCTATACCACCATTACTACGAAGTCATGAATCAAAGTGAAGATTCTGAAATAGAAGTGGAGGAAGAGACGGAGGAGCAGCTGCAACAACACGCAATGGTTGGTATTCCAATTATTTCGCTGAAGGCTCAATTAGCAACCATCGAGGTAGTAAGCCTGGCCGGATTGACCGGCGGTATAAGAGAGACTACAAGAATGGACATGAAAGACTAATTAGAGATTACTTCATCGACAATCCAACCTACGATATAACTTTGTTCCGCCGTCGTTATCGTATGAGTCCGGCAATCTTCTCTAAAATTTATCTTAAACTTCGTCAGTCAAAACCGTATTTCACTTATAGACTGAACGGAGCACAAGAAATCGGCCATTCGCCCCACATCAAAATTTCAACGGCGTTGAGGATGTTAAGCTATGGAACATCTGGCGACCAAATGGATGAATATTTCAGAATCGCAGCATCAACAGCAATAGAGTGTCTGAAAGAATTCTGTAAAACAGTTGTTGAAGAGTTCGGGAAGGAGTATCTACGGACGCCTGGACCAAACGATTTAAGCAGGATACTATGCAGGGGAGAAGCCGGAGGATTTCCAGGTATGCTTGGAAGTTTAGATTGCATGCATTGGCCTTGGAAAAACTGCCCAACGGGATGGAAAGGAATGTTCACCGGACATAAGAAAGTGCCATCAATGATCCTTGAAGCAGTAGCAACAGACGATTTATGGGTTTGGCATGCTTTTTTTTTTAGTCCTAGGTTCATTGAATGATATAAATGTTTTAAAACAATCGTATATTTTCACAGAACTTGCTAACGGACTGTCAACAAATGTTTCATACAACGTTGGTAATATCGAACACAAAACTGGATACTTTCTAGTGGATGGAATATACCCAAAGTGGAGAACTTTGATTCAGGGATACAGAGTACCATCAAATGACAAAGAAAGTTATTTCACTGAAAAAGTAGCTAGCTACAGAAAGGACATCGAACGTACGTTTGGTGTTCTACAAGCCCGATTTCATATTTTACGAAATCCTGCTCGTTTTCATGATGCAGGAGTGCTTTCAGAAATCATGTATGCTTGTATAATAATACATAACATGATTGTGGAGTCTGAGAGAGGCGGGTATAAGAATCAAAAGTCTAATTATCCTGACATGTTTACGGGGTCAAATGCAAAACCCCATAAAGATGTAAACTCAATGGACGAATATGTTGATATGGTTCAACATATTGAAGATCAAGTTACGCACTTCCAATTGTGTGACCAGTTAGTGGAACATTTGTGGGCGCATAAAGGAAGAAATAGTCGGAATCATTAGTTGGTACTAGAACTATGTATCAGTGTGCACTCGTGTACTATGTATCAGTGTGTAGTTGGGTCAATAAATCTGGTTTCCAATCATATTGTCGATTGTATCATTGTTTCAACAACCAGTACATAAATACTAAAAACAGATCACAATCATATTACAACTCAACCCAACGTATACAGCTACTACATAAACAACAACTACTGCATACATACTACAAATAGGTCACAATCATATTACAACTCAACCTAGATAGTACATAAATACCCACTAGTACATAACTACTACAAGCAGTTCACAATCATATTACAACTTAAACCAACATACATAGCTAGTCCTGATACGAGCCACTACAGCTTCCGCCTCCGCTTCCTTTGTTTCTTCTGTACTCTGCAATCTGCTCGCTTACTAGTTCTTGCTGTAAAGGGGAAAGCTTACTAAAATCACATGTAATCATTTTAACATAATTGCTCTCCCGCACCAGTGCTTCCTTCTTCTCCAACCTTTCTCGTAACAGGTCTTGTTTCTCTGTATGTTCTTGTCTGCGGAGCTCTCGATCATCCCTAACTGCTTTGTGGAACTCTTCGTCGCTGCGGTTTCGTTCCTTCAAAAATCGAAGTCTATGCTCTTTTGTCTCCGTAGCTGAATTCTCTATTGTTTCCATAAATCTAGAGAATTCTGCATCGCGTTGCTCCAGCTAAATTGACTTGGCTCTGCCAATAGGCCGTCCGTCACTAGTTCCAAATAAAGGGTTTCTTTCTTGCGAACTCGGGTCACTTCCTGGACTAGATTCAGAGTAGTTCATCCTTCTAGCTTTGTTCTGCTATTCAAGCATGAAGTTGCTTGGGTTCTTCCACTTAGGCAAACTAGATAGAAGCTCGAAACAGTAGTTAAATTTAAATGGAAGTCCATACTTTCGTTGGTAGGCCTTTCGTGACTCTTCAATCTGTAACACAAAGTCGAAATTGTATGAGTGTGTGACATTTCTAACTAATCAAGCATAGTATAGTAAGTTATTTTTAAAAGTAATCTACGATACTTACAACGTCATAAGGTGCAGCACCGCTTTGCTGCCTGTTCTGCAAGCCTGTCAGTATTGCTAGATAGTTCTGACATGCGGCATTCATAACTCTATAACCGCCTCTAAGTGATCCCCATGTTCTGCTCCTCGTTTCCAACGAATTATAGAACTCTGCAACTCTTTCCCAAAATTTCTGACCTTTCATATTGTTCCCAACAATGTTGTCTTGTGAAATGCGTATCCACGATTTAGCAAGTGAAACGTACTGCTCGGAAGTAAACTTAAATTGTTTTCTTCTTCCATCCGCTGTTGTTTCTTCCTCTTCAGCATGATCATCCTCAACATCTTCTATTCCGGGATCCGGCTCCGATTCAACTTCGGTTTGGTGTCGTTTACTGAAAATGCCGTTTAAAGACTTCCACTTCGTCTTCTTTTGGTTATATTCGGGACTGACAGGTGCAGTGTATTCTTGAGTAAATTCTTCAAAATTTGTAACATTCGCATCCTCATTTTCATCTTCCTCCTCCGCCTCCTCCGTTGAAGTTTCAACATTTTCTTCGTTGCTAGGAGAGACATACCCGTATGAAAACTGTCTTTGCAGATTTTGTGTACCTTCGCGGTCACGAACCTCGGTCTGTTGCGGAGGTAGGTGAGGTTGTTGACTTTGATCGGTCTGCATCATCATTGACATATACGACGAATGATCATCGTACACGCCTTGCACGGGTGGTCGTTGGTAAAAAAGTGGCGGGGTGGAAGAATGGACGGGAGGAAAGTTAGGAGGAGCGAGCGGTTGGTACGGTGGTCGATATGGATAATTTGAATACGGCGAGTAGCCATATTCGTGAGATGGCTGCAACGATTGATGTTGTTGGGCTGACCGTTGCTTGGCATACGATGATGAGGGCGGTTTGGACATGAGTTTCTTGATTGCGCATTTTTTCGTGCTTCGCTTGGGTGCGGAAAAAGACATTTTTGTTGTTGAAGAAGTTGAAGATGAGAAGGTGGAGTGGTTGTATGGAAGAAGAAGGAGGAAGGTTGGTGTTTTAGAAGGGAAAATGGACTAGCCGTTGGAGTGTAACGGCTATGTCTTATAACGGCAAAGAGAAAGCCGTTATAAGCTTATAACGGCAAACTCTTTGCCATTATAAGTTTATAACGGCAAAGAGTTTGCCGTTATAAGCTTATAACGGCTTTCTCTTTGCCGTTATAAGCACCAACCTCTGTTATGTCCACCAGTCACGAACGAGCTCCAAACTAGCCACCGGCTAGCCACGGATGACTGAACAAACCACACCTGGTTGCTCTGTGGCTTGTTTAGTAACTGAACAAGCCATTATTGGTTGTGCTCTTAATCTTCCCACTTTCAAGACCTCCCCGGGCAACATTTCACCCCAACTTTCACCCTTACAGTCTGACTTGCCTTGGGCAACCCATGGGGAAGGACCGGGCCTGACTAGGGCAGTAGGGTAGCATCTTCAATTTAGTGTGTATATTTTCAAAATTTATCCACGTGCGTAGCTGAAGCGGAACATAGGGGAGCTGCTGTGTGATAAGTGTTAGGGCAACTGCGTTGTACTTGAACTAGCATGTGTTTTCATTTCGATCAACTTGTGAGTTGAGTTGTAGGCGTGCGTGGGTATGTGGATGGTAGGATAGTAGAAAAACAGGGTAGGCTGTAGGAACATGTGCGTAGCCTAGCTGGTACAATCGGGTAGGAGGCACACTTTGATTTCAGCTCGTATAGGGTGTCCAGAAATAGGACTGTGCATGTGCGTGTAGTTGTATACGTTTATCATCTTAAAAAAAATATGTTACTGACATGAGTTGGACAATAGTGCATAGGCATGCGTTTAATATATAGGTTTGCACTGTGTTTTCCTTAGGGCAACTGAAATCTTTCTTATCAAAATTAGCTGTGTTCTTCATGATCATAGTTGGATATACATGTTTCATTGGTCTGTACATATTTGGGTTTTGTGGCTTGTATTGTCTCAATCGCTAGAATAGAATAGTAGCGGAGTAAGAGGGTAACTGTTTGCTTTGGGGGTTGGGATTCAAGAAAGTACGTGGTGGACAAGGTTTTATGGTAGATTTCCACGCAAGGAACAAAAGGTGTGGCCGGCAAGAAATATACAGTGGGCATGTTTTGATTAGTTTAAATATAAAATCGATTTATATACATTTATTAACCGACAAATATTTAATTTTGTATGGTCACACATACTCCAAAAATAACAAAACAAGAGAAACTGCTATGTCTTGACATTTCGGATCCAAAGGAACTAATTTCGTTGAATTCTGACTCCGTTTGCACAGTGCTGTTGTTTTAGTTTCAAATATATTCATCCGTTCATGTTTGAATTTCACCCACCGACAAAATAGCTTCGATTTGCTAATGATAACCGGTCATAGGTATTTCAAAAAAAATTCGACTTAAAACAGGTTTGGTATATTCAATTTAAGTTCAAAACTCAATATTACGAACTACCGCGACGTTACGAGCTCGTTTTATATTAAATATAAATTGAGTCGTTCAGTTATCGTTTTATAAACGGATTCAATATTAATAATCTATTAATATTCCAAATATAATATTTAAAACAAGTTTAAATATTCGAATTCAAATAACTAGAAAACCCGGGTCGTTACACTCACTCATCCAAATATTCGAGCATCTGGGACATCCACTATTCTAGTCGAGTATTACCAAATTGTGTGGGTTGATGCTCTAGTCTCGACCGATCCGACGAAGCGTGACAGCCCTACAAAAAGGTGGGTTAACACTCACCAAGAAAAGTTTACAAAGAAATCATAATAATTTATTTCTCCTAATAATTTAACTCGGAGGTAAATAAAAGAATTTATTAAGAATTTGGATATTTATTATTGCATATTCATAAAAAAATATCGTGTATATTGGCACCATTTCACAATTTAAACAATAACCCCAAATTAAGATTAAATTTATGGATAGTTAGATTAGGATCCCTGTTAAGTTTTAAAATACACAAAATATATCTGTCTAAAAAAATTATAAAATAGGTCCTATTTTTTGAAAATCATCAAAAAAAAACATTTAAAATCAATGTAAAAAAACTATTAAACTTCAAATCTTAATTTAATTTATAATCCTTTTTTTTATTCATGTAAGAAAAGTTAAAAAATGCTTCAAAAATAAAAAACAAAAAAAATCATGCTTCAGCGGAACATGCAGGAATAACTGCAGTTTTTCAAGAAAATGCAGACATCACCACAATTATAACAAAAAAATGCATATTTTTATAGAATTTTTGTTAATTGCTTCAAAATTTCAAATCAAATGTCTATACTTACTCAATAATTTTCTATCATAAAAACGATGTAAATTGCATACAAATGAAAAATATCTCGCTTTCAGTAAAAATACAGGAAAGAAGTAACCATACAGAAAATTTGTAGACATATCAGTAGTTTTTTGATGAAATATGTCTACAATACTATAAGAATTGTTGTAAATAGCTTGCACTTTTTCATAATAATTGTAGGCGTTTCTGCAACTTTTTTCTTTTTCATGTATCTGCAATACATTATGTGAATAGTTGTAGATATGTTTGCACTTTTTCACAACAAATGCAGATATTTTTTGCAATTTTTTCTTTTTGACTAACCTTATATTAATATTTACATTTTTTTAAGCAGTAGGGAAAAAAATCACGAAAAACACATTGCTACAGTAACAAAGATCAATTTTATATCCAAACTTACACAGAGATCTGCCTTACATAATGTTTGATTTTAGCAACTCATTCCTAATGTTCACTTAAATTGATATGTATTACCGTTTTATGATCACATTTTATTACCTTGGCATGATTATATATTCATATAGGTATTAAAAATGTATCTATGAACTAAAGGTCAACCAAGCACATAAATAATTAATAATACAGGTTAATGTAATCTGAAATACTTACTAAATTTACTCGCCACTCGAACTTTCCTTCTCCACATGTCTCACTATAATCTTTACTTCAAAAACCCGCATGGTCAAACCACTCATGAACCACATATCAATTTTGCTTTCAAATTATTAGGATTTTGGAGAGGAGATGATAAAAGGGCGGTTGATAAAACATTGTTGTGCAATGGGCAATCCGTTACTTTAAAAAAAAATTGACGTGACTATGGTGCAATTCATATTGGCATCCACTTCCAAAAATTAACACACCAATCGATCAAACTTATGCACTTAAGATTGAACGAATTGGGCGATTGCATAAGCCATTGTTCTGGATTTTTATTTAGAAGACAATTTCGTAAATAAATGAATTTCCAAAAGAGAAAAGGTTGAAGACAGCGGATTTCTTTACTATATTATTTCTCAAATGAGAGTGCAAAATAAGGGGAATGGAGGAGAAAAGAACTCTTTTTCCTTTTTTTATTCTAGTCAAAATCATCAGCCTAAAAAAATCTAGACAAACAGTAACGGTTGTCCATTAATGCAAGATACAAAAGGTCAAGCAAATTAAAAGATTGGGTTTTACTGTATTATCCACTAAAAAATACATTGTTAAGTACATTTATTTTACTATTGACGTAAGCTTTATGCTCAAGATTTTGCGTACATGGTTATACATATGTTGATTTTGGAGGCTATTTGGATGATTAGAAATTTACTTTGGGACTTTCTTTGAAGGTTCAACATATATCTTTTGGTGTATTCAAAAAGACCTGGCATCTTCGTCACCCACAAAGACGAATATAACGCTCCTTTTGTTATGGTCGCAACGATTACTTGAGGATGTTTCCCTTTAAACCCATGATCCAATTACCCCCTTCAACGACAACCATGTTAAATTTAGGCGATTTAAATCTGTTATGAGAAGATATTAATTGAGTCTCATAATCAAATCAAATATGGAAAACAAACCGAGAAGACAATATATTAATATGGAGAAGGAATATTATTTTGTTTGAAGAATCAATTAAATATTGATATAGGTGGAAATAAATACAAATATGCTAGATTTATGGTGGAATCAAATCAAGAAAATATGGAAATATTTCATCCTTATCTTCAAAGCATTCATTATCCTTTTTCCTATATATATGAAGACATTTGCTCATATTTTTCAACACACAAGATAAGAAAGCTATCCATATTATATCTTCAATAAGATCTCTAAATCTGTATCAAATATAGGATGAGAAATTTGTATTCAGCGTTGTGTGTTTCTTCTCATATTGTACTATCTCCTCTTGAAGTGAAGAAATAAAAGGTTGTTGGGTCTGAGGATGTAGGCATAAACGAACCTCGTTATATTGGTGTTCTTTCCCATTTCTATTTTTGTTTTTATCTGTAATTTGAGCCATTTGATTTTCTTTATTATCTTTGTTGGATTGACATTGTTGAGATTGTCGACATACTAGATTATTGAGTGTTCTGTTTCTGCTGCCCAAATCACTGATTTTACACTACAATTTGGTATTATAGCTTGTTGTTCTAATCAAAGACTATTCCAGCTATGTCTAATTCCAAAAAGAATAACGATGGTAGAAGTGCTACAAATTGTGGAGTCGCTAGATTTGATGAAAATGGGGATTTTGGTACATGGAAGATGAAGATGGAAGAGGACATTTAAGATTGCCTCAGACTAAGAGAAATTGGAGAATTTAGCACCTGAAGAGATAAAAAAAAAATTGGATACTCTTACTACCATCCAACTTAGTCTTTCTAATGAAGTACTTAGAGAGTTTTCTCATATGAAAAATGTTAAGGAACTATGGGATGCTCTTCAGAGAAAGTTCAATGACAAGTCTCTCACAACTGCATCATCCTACAACAACTTTATCCATTCAAGATGAAGCATGGAACCGATGTATTTGCTCACATAGATCCCTTAACACACTTGTCATGAATCTTCGAGCATCTAATATAAAGACTGAGGATGAAGTGCAAGCTGTTATTCTTTTATGTTCTTTGCCCGCAAAGTATAAAGCTTTTGTTAACTCTATGATCTATGGGCGTTCTTCTATTTGCTTGAAGGATGTGGAGACAAATTTACATAACGAGATGTTGAGGTGAAAGTTAGCAGCATGAGCATGAAGAATGATTCTGAAAGTCTTATTGCACAAAGGCAAAGAAATAAGGGTAGACCCAAATATGGTAGAGATTTAGATAAGTCCAGATATTAGTTAAGGGGAGCTCAGAAGGGAGTTTTCCATTATTGTAGAAAACCTAAACATTATATTGCAAGTTGCCCCAAATAGGAGAATAAAACTAAAGTTGTTCCCCCAAAGGCTTCAGCTTCTGCAGCGGAGACATTAGATTCAGAAAATGATCCTATCATTTTTACAGCTTTTGTCTCTTCTATGATGAGTACTATGTGGATTATTGACTCAAGAGCATCCCATCACATGACACCTGATAGACTCTCTTTTTCCGCTTATTGTTGATTTGATGAAGGAGAGGTTCCCATGGGAAATAATACTTTTTGTCGCATGGTTGGTGTTGGAACGGTGAAAATCAGAATGTTTGGTGGAGTTGTCCGTAATATGTTTGATGTCAGGCATGTTCCTGATTTAAGATGTGGTTTGATCTCCATAGGAGCATTGTACAACTTTGGATTAAAGTGTATAATAGAAAAGGATCCATTTGAAATTACAAATGGCTAAGTGATAATAACGAAATGGGAGAAAGCTGAAAATCTATTCTTGCTGAAGGGTACAACTGTTGTTGTAGAGTTTGCTTCGGTTGGTAATTCTATTGATTCGGATTCTACCAAATTGTGACATTTTCGTATGGGTTACATTAGAGAGCGCGGTTTGGAAGTATTGAGAAATCGAGGGTTGATTGACGATATTCATCATTCAAAAATTGACTTTTGTGAAGGATGTGTACTTGGGAAGCAGACGAATATTTATTTTGGCAGTGTGGAGTAGAAGTTTAAATATGTTTTAGAGTATGTTCACACCGATGTTTAGGGCCTCGCATCATGATTATCTTTTCGACGAGGCAGGTATTTTGTTTCATGAGTTGATGATTTTTCTAGAAAGGTATAGGTTTACTTTATAAAGTCCAAAGATGAAACTTTTGATAGGTTTCAAAGTTGGAAATCTCTTACTGAGAAGCGGTCTAGAAAGAAAGTGAAGGTTCTTTATTCAGATAATGGTGGTGAATTCACCTCTCAAAAATTCATCAAAATTTGTGAGTCCGAGTGAATCACAAGACACTACACCACGCTAGGGGACCCTCGGTCAAATTGGGTTGCAGAGAATGAAATAGACTTTGTTGGCAAGAACTTGTTGCTTGCGTCTAACTGCGGAATTAAAGAAGAGATTTTGAACAGAAGCATTATCTATGGCGGTTTTCCTTATCAACCACACACATTCTACCACCATAGATACGAAGATTCCTAAAGAAATATAGAAGAGAGAGCCTGTTTCATATTCCTTTCTCAGAGTGTTTGGTTCTCCATCTTATGTGCATGAGAGTAAAGGAAAGTTGGATCCAAGATCGTGCAAGTGTATTTTTCTTGGTTATAGGAAAGGAGTTAAGGGTTATATGTTATGGTGCCCCACTACTCAGAAGATTGTTACTAGCAAGCACTTTACATTTAATGAGAAGGCTATGTTGAAGGTGGAGTCTTCTTCTTCTGTTAATCATGATGTTGAAAGGAAAAATTAAGAATACCAAAAATAAAGTAGATCATCAGACTTCCATACAAGTAAAAATGGTGATTCCGATGACACCATGGTTGATATGGAGAGGACAGAGAACAAATCTCAAGGTGGAGCTCAAATTCAAACCCGACAATCAGAGAGAAGAAAAGACATGCACGGCTTGATGATTTTGCGGGATTAAGTATTGATAACATTGACTTTGATGACATGGCATCTTATGCATTAAGCATATTTCCTGATGAACACAGATTATAGAGATGCCATTAGTTCAGTAGGTAGTTCCAGTTGGTTAGTAGCTATAGAGGAGGAAATTGAGTCTTTGCACAAAAATCTCACTTGGGATTTAGTGCCACTTCCTTCTGGCAAGAGAGCAATTGGATGTAAATGTATTTATAAGGTGAAAGACGGCATCAATAGTGACTTAAGGTACAAGGCAAGATTAGTGGCGAAAGATTACGTTCATAAGAAAGGTGTGGAGTTTCATGATATATTTTTCTCCAGTTGTTAGACACACTTCCATTCACATTCTTTTAGCGTTGGTTGCTTACTTCGACATGGAGTTGGAACAATTAGATGTCAAGACAGCATTCTTGCATGGTGACCTTGAGGAGGACATTTACCTACAGCAGTCAGAGGGGTTCACTGACAGTAGATGACCAAGTCATGTTTGTAAACTTAACATATCTCTTTATGGTTTAAAATAGTCTCCTAGATAGTGGTATAATAATTTTGATAAGTTTATGATCTCACAGGGTTACTCTGGAAGCTTTAAGGACCAGTGTGTCTATTTTAAGAAATGTAATGTTGACATCATCTATTTGTTGCTTTATGTTAATGATAGGTTGATAGTTTCTAAGAGCATAGCTAGAGTTTCAGAGTTGAAGATGGAGCTCAACAAGGAGTTTGAGATGAAAGATTTGGGAAATGCACAGAGAATTTAGGGGATGGAGATTCAGAGGGATATAAAGCGAAGAGTTTGAGGCTCACTCAAACTCAATATATCGAGAAAGTACTATCTCGTTTCGGTATAGAGAATGTTAAACCGTGGTTATTCCATTAGGCTCTCAATTTAATATACCTAGAGATATGTGTCCCACATTAGATGAAGACAAAAGGGGCATGCATAATATTCTTTACTTTAATGCGATTGGAAGCCTTATGTATGTTATGGTATGCATAAGG
Source organism: Allium sativum (assembly GCA_030737875.1). Classification (NCBI taxonomy): domain Eukaryota; kingdom Viridiplantae; phylum Streptophyta; class Magnoliopsida; order Asparagales; family Amaryllidaceae; genus Allium; species Allium sativum. Next base: position 14,118 of record JASFAX010004848.1, read on the forward strand.
CTTGATTTAACTCATGTAGTTGGTGTAGTTAGCAGATACATGTCTAACCCAGGAAAGGCTCATTGGCAAGCAATAAAGTGGATTCTAAGATATTTGAAAGACACTTCTGACACTGGCTTGTTCTTTGGAGGTAGTGACATAGCTCCAAGGGGTTATTGTGATTCAGATTATGCTGGAGATAGAGATGGTAGGAAATCGATTACGGGTTACGTTTATATACTTGGCATAGGCCCCATTTTTTGGAGATCCAAGCTACAATCCATTGTAGTTTTATCAACTATAGAAGTAGAGCTCAATTCTATTGTGGAAGCGACTAAAGAATGAATGTTTTTGTTGCATCCTTCGGGTGATTTATTAATGATGCAGCAGACCGTGGAGTTGTTTTCAGATAGTCAGAGCGTCATTCATCTTGTGGAAAATCAAGCCTACAACTCACGAACAAAATACATTAATGTTAGGAGTTTCCTTCTCATGCTTGAAGAAGAGAGAAATAAGATAAAGTTGTCGAAGGTCCACACAAATGACAATCCAGCTGATATGCTAACAAAGTCAGTTCTAAAGGACAATTTGAGCATTGCTCAAACTTGATTGGTGTGGTACGAGCTACTTAGCGCTAAGGGGGGCTGACCCGACAGCCAATTTTTATTGATTGATGTATATAGTTAAATCGAGATAGAGTGTTAAATTTGGGTGATCTGGATCTATTAATGAGAAGATATTAATTGATTATCGTAATCAAGTCAAATATGGGAAACAAATCAGAAAGATAATATATTGATATGGAAAAAGTGTATTATTTGATTTGAGGAATCGATCAAATATTGGTATAGGTGGAAAACAAATACAAATATGCTAGATTTGTGGTGGAATCAAATCAAGAAAATATGGAAATATTTCATCCTTATCTTCAAAGCATTCTTCATCCTTCCCCCTACATATATGAAGATATTTGCTCATATTTTTCAACACATAAGATAAGAAAGCTCTTCATATTATATCTTCAATAAGATCCATATTTATGTATCTATTATACGGTGAGAAATTTTTGTTGAGTGTTGTGTGTTTTTTCTTATATTGTACTACCTACTCTTGAAGTGAAGAAATAAAAGGCTGTTGGGTCTGAGGACGTAGGCATAGCCGAACCTCGTTAAATTGGTGTGTCTATCTGATTTTCTTTATTATCTTTGTTGAATTGACATTGTTGAAATTGTTGATAGACAAGATTATTGGGTGTTCTGTTTTCGTTGCACGAATCATCGATTTTACACTACAAACCAGTGTGTAGCACTTAAGCTTGCTACTAATGTGGTATGTCATGCAAGAACTAAACACATTAAGATTGAGCATCGCTTCAACGTGTTTAGATGGAACAATCAAGTATTAGAGGTGTGAAGCAAAAACTAACTTTGCATTTACTCTAACAAAGTCTCTCCTTAAAACACCATATAAAGGTTTTTGTTTTTTTCCCTTATCTTGAAATAGTCTCTAGAAAATTATTTATGACTGTATTTTATTACAAGTGTTTTTTTGGGTTCTCTTATCAAGCTAAATTAGAGTGCTCCCCATTAGTGGGTTTGATAACAATATCTATACAGTTTTTTTTTATTTAGAATGTTTGTGTAGAAAAATCCTAGTGAGTGAAATACTAATTATGGATCTAGTTATGGATCTTGAAAGCTTCATCGCAGTATAAAACTATAAATAAGACGAACTTTAATTAGGCATGTTTTGTATCACCCAAAAACAAACTATCTTTCTCACTTTTGTAAGCGACAATCGTTCATCTATGTAATTGATTAACTTCCCCTAGTTTGCATGCTCATCTCTTCTTCATTTTCCGATTATGAGTCTTGAACTAGCGTATCATATATATTTGCATTGTTTTTAAATGCATATTAATTTTACATATTGGAGATTCATTTTCCTCCACGGAAAATGAATGAAACGATGTTGCTTTATGTTGTATTGGACCTACAAACAAAGGAGTGGATCGACACATTTAACCACTTTAAAGCATCTCATGAGCTTCATGGTATTTTTGACTTGTTTGACCATCATGTTCCGTTTATAATTTATGGTCGCTTCTATACTTATTTTGTGCATTTGGCTACTACATACCTGAGGCTGATAGTGTTGTTTGTATGCAACATAACAAACTCGATGCAATGGTCAAAATATCATGAAGACTCTTTCAAATAAAGAAACCTCCGATTGTAATTGAAATTATTTCTTTTTTAACCGTCATTTTTATATATTTTTTACTGAAATCCAAAAATTTCTCAGAACATACTAGTGTGATAATTTCTAGACCAAGGGTCAATTATTAGAACTCTGGTTTGATCGAGAAGATTGAAAAATCGTATTGAAATTGTGACAGTTAATGAGCATGTGATGGGCAGTAGGCAGATGATACATCATTGAAAGTGCCCTTTCTTGTCGTGTGGTTGACAATAGACTGAATAGAGATCCGAGAGTGAGTTTGTTCACCTCATTTTAACTGAGGTGAACATAACATCACTAACGGTGTTAGTGATATGCGTCCGGGATTAAATCAGGGGAATTAAGGGGCCAATCCCTACCCCACACCACTAACACCGTTAATGGTCTTATGTTCACCTCAGTTAAAATGAGGTGAACAAACTAGTACTGATAGAGATCCAACCTTTTTTGATACCGGACTCTGGGTTATCTAAGAGAGCTAGTTTGTTCACGCATATTTAACTGATGTTATGTTCACACCACTAACGGTGTTAGTGGTGTGCGGCTGAGATTAAATAGGTGGAATTCAGGGGCCAATCACAGCCCTACACCATTAACACCGTTAGTGGTGTTATGTTCATATCTGTTAAAAAGATGTGAACAAACTCATAATCGTTATCTAAAGTCATGGAGCATCCTCATGGAGCAGTACAGACGACAATACATCAACACTTAAAAGGGTTAGATATATGCAAATTCTCGAATATTTGTTTCATACTGATTTACCTGGGTCTTCTCCAACTTAGAAGAGTTGTCTAGTACCATGAACCCATTCCTAATGATCTCAATGTACTTACGCTAATACTCTGCCCGGCTTCTGCTAGAGACGATTTCAGCTTCGTATATAGTCATTTAATCAAAACAACCATGAACCATCATTGTTGAAAGCAGTAATTGTGGGTGGTATCTACGAAATTTATTAAACTATTTTGTATTGTATTCAAAAAATTATATTAACAAAAATATTTTATTTTGCAGTTTTTTTATAGTATTTAAAGTGTGATTTAATTATTTGATTATAATAGCATTTACTAAATCATTGTTTTATTATCATGAGCAAAATTAAATAACATAACTTAGCAATCTTACTTGCAAATATTAGCTTTGCTAAATTGCCTTCAAATGCACCTTTATATTACTTTAAATAATCAAAATGGGAACCATTTTCCCTTTCCTTGCACGGAGTTGGAAAAACCAGAAAATGTGTATGAATGGTATGGGTCAATATTTATCCACAGTTGCTCAAAACCAAATTGAGTTGCATACTAGGAGATCTCACACTATTTGGCATCCTTTCATGACTATATTCAATAATTATGACAAACATATTTTGTTAAATCTTAGTAGTGCCCTTTTTTCATTGGTCATTGTTCTTTTTGGGCTAAGCTCTATTCGATATTTCCGAAAGTGATGCTATCACTAAATAAATGATGTTATAAGTCATGAATCTTCCTTATGATAGTAACCAACATCATTAATCTTTTGAAGCATATGATATGATATTCAAGAATGAAACACAAACATAGGTTGCCATTTCCTATGAGATTATATTACAGAGGCAGAATATATTCAAAATTGTTCAAATTGATAATCAAACAACAAATATCCTAACAAAACCAAAAAAAACATAAATATAATTAAGGTAGAAACTAGACATGTTCTTTATACCATGGATAACTTTTAACTAAATTCTCTAACAAATCCACTTTTATAGTTTTAACTAAAAACCTATTTTCCAAAACAAGCCTTTTGAGTCTAAGACCATTTTGAATGTAAGAATAACATTTGAATAATGATATTTCTAACATGAAAGTCTGAAATTAAAATTTGAATCTGATAATGAACCAATTTGTGATACGAAGATATGAAATTGAAACTTGAATCCAATATCAAACTAATTTGGTATATAATAATATGAAATCGAAATTTGAACTAAACTGGTTTTTGAAATGAAAATATAAAACTAAAACATGAATTTGTTAATTTAATGTTATCCCAATTTTGGATATGAAAATGAGGAAATGAATTCCAAACCTGCTATTAAACTGTTTTGTGACTTTGATGTTTTAGTGGAATATAAAATGACCACGGTGGATAAAATGATGATTGGTTGTTAAAAAGACCAGAGCTGAATATTGAAACTCTCTATCAATACTAGAACAACTTTAAAAACTATGTTGTGGTGGATGTTCCTGAATGAAGTGGTTGAATTGGTGAACGTTTACTGGAATGAAGTATACGAACAATAATGGATAACCTTGACACTAATATCAAAATTAAATGACTAAGACAGAAGTATACATCTGAATATTGAGGCTAACCACCTCTAGTGGACACACTTCTTCGTATCACTCGCTTGATTTGCGATTCAATTGGTGCACCTTAATTTGATTGGGAGTGCTGTACGCGGAATCCTACCTTGGGTATTATCTCACATGCATTATCATATTTTATCCATACATGAGTCCATTACGATTTTGTTTTAGCATTGTACCTATAGGGGACCTAACGACTATCGACGTTACTGGTTATGTTACAAGACCTGCATAGACTACACGCTTTAAAATGTGTTAAGATAGATCAATGTAAATGTTTAACGCTATTTTAAGATTTACTTCACCGATAGACATTACGTATAGAGCGTATGCTATTATATATAGATGATTTAACGGATCCATACACTACAAAAAGCAGGTTGAATAGCGACAAGGCGTTGCAATGGCTAAAAAAAGCGGTCGTTGCAAGCCGTTGCATGACCTGCTGATACAACCAGCAACTGAAACATCATCTTCCCCATTTTCTAAGCCCCGGATTTCCTCCAAAGCCCCAACCCCTGTCGCCCCTCCGTCGCTCCAGCAGTCCGGGCCTCCCAGCACACCTCCAAGACTTTAAAATCTTGCTGGTATGTCTTCTAACTCTAATTTATGCTTAATTAGGTTTAATTCTAGAGTTTAGTAAGTTGTTTATGGATTTGAAAATTGGTTGTCTACGGGTTTGAAATTGATTGTTATGTGGGATACATATGATGATAATTGTGTTGTATGTTGATTTAGGAGTAAACGTAGTTTATTAGAAGGTCGAAAACGATGATTATCGTGTAGTTGTTGTCAAAATATTGTGTTAGTTAACGTAAAGCATAAAGTTTACAAATTATTACATATAGGATGTTGTTTTGGTGCTATGGTTACAGGATAGAATGCATCAAGGGATACAAAGAGATGTGACCACAATACTTACATGTTTTCCTATAGGTTAGATAGTTGGGGCGTACTCACCATGCACGAAGGTTGTAGCACTGGGTACGCAATGAGCTAATGGAGGACCGCGCACTGTTAAAGGAGTAATATCCTTATGCCACAACCTCGGGAAGATTGATATGATAATCATTCACTTCCAATACACATAGCATTTCGACGAATTGGATTCGTTTGCACGTACTAACGAGTCTTATCACTTGGTTTTTGAGCAATGGACATTGGTTACAGTTGTACGATATTGGCAGTAGAGATAACAACGAAACAGGAAAAAACTTGATTGATCCGTCCTTGTTTTGACCCGTTAAACATGTCTCGTTGAGTCTTTGGAGTGGATAAACCCACAATCCATTTTTGAAAGATCCACGTCCAAGGTCGTGTCAGAGCATGATTGATCCACCGCAACCCAACTTGCATTGTCAAAACATCATGATATCGTTTAATTACTATAATAGTTTCATGTTAATTTTTTCATGTATGTGGTTGTAGCATGAATGTTATATACTTCCAACGTAAATTATTCATGGTATTAAGTTACATCGATAATAATTATAGAATGACTAATGCATATCATTTCAACTACTATCGTACATTTTATTTTTATTACATTCTCCTATCATTGTAAACACATTATTATTTGTATTTAATTTATCTTTTAATTAAAAAAAATGTGTATAATAATACACAACTTTACCCATTCTTGGAACGGACGGAGTCTACTCTGACCCATGGGTTTAGGGCAGAATTCCAATGGATCTATGGCAAAGTTAAAAAAAGAGAAGCAGATTCAAACCAACCGAAGCAGGTCTAAGGGTGCGTTCGCAGTCAATTGTTGGCACGCTGGAAATTATTGTCGCGTCCGACGCGTCGGACGGGAGCACTAATTTCCACTGCCACATGGAACGCTGGGCGGAAGTTGAAAATCAAGCAGTTGGCGTCCGACGCGTCGGACGCCAACGGCTTGATTTTCACCTCCCCTCCTCTTTATAAATCACCTCCTCTACCCTTAACACCTTCACAATACTCCTTCAACAACTTCTTCAACTCTTTCTACTTTTTCGATTAATGTCTAACTCCGATTCATCCTCCGATTACGACGATATGATTGATCTCTACGGGGTATATCTGATTCGGGCTGAAACAAGAAATCATATGACGCAGATTAATACTTCGGAGTTCAATGGCTTATCTTGGATCAACGAAATTTTGAATGGTCATCAAAACCGATGTCAAAATAATTTCCGGATGAAAAGACTTTGCTTTCACGCATTATGTGAAAACTGCAACATCATGGTCTTGCTTCCAGACCAGAAATTTGTGTCGCGAAATAGTTGGAATTTTCATTTATACAATGGCTACTGGGCTTTCAAATAGACAACTTCAAGAAATATTTCAACGATCAGGTAGCACAATTTCCATTTGTTTTCATGATGTCCTAAACGCTTTTCAAATACTCGTTGCGGATGTAATAAAGCCAGGAGAACAACAATTTACTACTGTTCCACCTCACATCAGAAATTCAACCCGGTGCTATCCGTATTTCAGAAACTGTATTGGCGCTATAGATGGTACACACGTATCTGCACATTTACCCGCTGATCAAATTATCCCTTATATCGGAAGAAAGGGTTTTGCAACTCAAAATATATTAGCGGTTTGTGATTTCGATTTACAATTTACGTACGTTATGGCGGGTTGGGAAGGGACTGCACATGATAATAGAATTTTTAATGCTGTTACAAACGATAGAAGCTCTAACTTTCCTAGCCCTCCAACTGGACAGTATTATTTGGTTGATTCGAGCTATCCACTTCAGACTGGATATTTACCGCCATACCGAAATATACGGTACCATATTCCGCATTTCCGTGATACCACGAATCAACCAAAGTCAGCCAATGAAGTGTTTAATTACTACCATTCGAGTCTACGGATGGCCGTCGAAAGAACATTTGACATTTGGAAAAGGAAATTTACCATTCTCAAAAAGAACATTTGGCATTTGTATCTGTAACTGTACTTGTATTTGTATTAGAAACTGTATCTGTATTTGTAGTCGTATTTGTCTAATCAAATCTATTTATATCTTATTTTAAAAATACCACGCTCAAATACCCCGCTCAAATGTCCCGCCCGCGTTGGTTAAGAACGCACCCTAAGACACAAGGTTTCTGCTCCAACCCGCTCATTGCCATTCTTAATTGGCCGAAGATTCCTCCAGATCCTTCTTTACGGACAATATGTTACTACATGGCAGTTACGGAATTGTTAACATTCACGAATTTAAGTAGACAACGACCATATACCATCATGCAAATAGATGAACGCACCATCTTAATCACAGCAGCAATCAAATTCGTTGCTGATATGCCAAAAGCATGAACATCCTAGCACCGTTTTCACTTATTACAGGCCAAACCTCTGCTTGGAAGTTCACTCTACCAAACAGTCAATCCATGCCCATGCAAATGCGTCTCTTATTCCCTAGAGAATGATCAAACAAAATTCCTATAATCAAATTTAGAAATAAAAGGAAAATATTTTTATCATTCAACAATAACAATCAAATTTAGAAATAAAAGGAAAATATTTTTATCATTCAACAATAACTTAACTGGATACAGCCACTAAAAAAAATCCATACTAAGCACCGAATCAAAATATTTTTATGCTAGATTATCATAACTAAACTCAAATTACATACATATACATTTAACCATTATGCTTGCGGCCACCCCTAGACCCGAAGGCATTACGCCCTCGACCTCTTCCAAATGACCTTCCCCTGCCTATTTTGTGGTTGTTATCATTGTTACTATCATTTGAAGAAAATGACATTTCAGCATTAGACTGCATTGAACCACTCCCACTCATCTCTCCTTGGTTTGACATGGACCCAAGTGGAACCTGACCAAACCCATTTTGATTAACCACCTGCCCATTTGGGTTCATGGGTCCAAATGGAACCTGACCATTCTGGTTTGGGTTGAGGGGCCCAGACCCAAATGGAACCTGGACACTTGGGTTCGGATTCATGGACACAAACTGCACCTGGCCACTTGGGTTTGGGTTCATGGCCCCAAACAGCACCTGGCCATTTGAATTTGGGTTCATGGCCCCAAATGGCACCTGGCCATTTGAATTTGGGTTAACGGTCCCAAAAGGCACCTGGCCATTTGAATTTGGGTTCATGGGCCCAAACGGCACCTGGCCATTAGGGTTTGGGTTTATGGATCCAAATTGGACCTGACCAAATCCACCTTGGTTGAATGCCGGATTCAAGGGCCCGGATCCAAATGGCACTGCACCCAGACTTGCCTGCCCAATAAGCCCTAAAAGAGCATTAGTAAGAAGCTGCTGCTGCTGCTGCTGCTGCTGATGAAGAAGCTGTTGTTGCTGCTGCTGCTGATACTGCATCATCCCAAAATTTTGGTTCTGCTGCTGATTCGTCATCGTTGCATACCCACCACCTGGCATTCCCATGTTGTGAGGGGAAGGAGGAAGCCCTCGAGGAGGGCCGTTAGTAAACCGGTGAGGCAGCATTGCCAGATTTGGGGTGCCATTAGAATGTTGAGGGGGGAAACTAGTTGAAGAAGTACCTTTTACACCATCTCTTGTATTATTGGATGTATGTTGAGGAGCGTTAAATTTACCAAAACTACCATCAGCCTTGCTAACATATTTCTTTTTGTTGGATCCTAAACCACTGCTACAATCTTTATGGTTCTTGTCTCGCTTATTTTGACGCAGGGATCTTCGATACTCAGCTTCCTTCTCATCATCTGAGAATTCCAGATCAAGATCCACCTCCTCATCATATGCATCAGAAGCATCATAACCTTTTTGATAAAGTGACTTGTAATTAAGGATATGATCAGCGAAATCTGCTACAAAGGAAACTGAGATGCCGCTCTTGACTCCTTCTGGAACTTCAGATTCAGAGTTGTAGCGGACTATGTAGTATGGGTTCTTAACGGGTCCAAATATTTCATCAATTATGCCTAGCGGCAAACGGGTTTCAGTGATCCAGAGTATTGATCCTTCATTTAAAGGGTTGTGGTCTTCAGATCCTTCTACAATGACTTTGCTTCCCATTATCTGTGTTAATGCATAAGAAATTATCAGAAACATCAAATACCCATGTATATTACATTGTTCAGCAAATATACAAACATTTCATTTGAAACTACATTGCTGAGTTAAAATAAACTTGCAACGGGCAGGCAATTGTGTATCAAAATGGATAAATTGAAGCAGGGATATACTACATGTTTTTTTTTTCTTTTTACTGTGTACATAGTAGTGCGCTTATATAAGGTCTAGAAGACTTACAGATGAAACGACTCCTACTGGTGATGTCTGATGATGCGGCTCCAAGGATGCGGTGATCGGCGGAACCGGAGGATAATCCTGTAAATTATTGTTTTGATATTAGTTAAAATTTAAACTAGTGAATTTGTAAATAACGTATGTAAATCCAAATAAATGACATTATATTCAATTTAATGACATGGTGATACAGAGAGCCAAAAAGATTGCATGCCATATATTGAAAAGGTTAAAAGATATTAATCATTATTGTAGAAAGACGTGTTCATAAAACAATTGTACAAAACAACAAAGGAAAACTGATCATGGATCTATCCCAATGGTTCAAGAAGCAAGCATATTTATATTTATACATCACTTGAGCAAAATGTACTACATTTCCCATGAACCTAACCAGAATTATTTGATTCACATCAATATGGAATTTCTACTTAAAAGTTGAAGATCAAACTGCACAGACAGCCTGACGATAAATGGTATACTCTATATGGCAAGCACAAGCACGCATGCAAGTGCATCCACGCGCACATACATACATACACATACACATAAAACATACATACATGTAGTAAATCTAAATTGAGTGAATACACGAAAATGATCCACCTGAATTGTTGATTGGTTTATAAAGTAATTAAACACAAAAACACTGTAAATTTCCAAATATATTTTTGTGCATACACATTTGCATCTACAAGATCTTAGAACGGTCCATTGATTAGTTTATACTTTGCAGTGTTAAAATTTAGATTACCAGGATAATTAAAAGTTCAACCTGCATACTCACGCTAAAAAGGTTCCAGATAAATTCTAATTTCATGTGGAAAAGGATGACTTATTGGAAAATGCAAGAACATAATGTTTCAAAATTTGCAACTGCATCAAAAATATCCAAATATATTTGTACGCTGTATTATGATCAGTATCAGACTTTTTCTGTGAGTGACAAAATTAATGAGCTATTAATGGTAAATCTGTAATGTTGTCCCCAACACAAAATATGATCTTCATTAAAAAAATGTTAAGCAAATAACTGAGATAAAGACCGAGTGATATCCCAATAACGTATATTTAAAATGTAGAGAATACAAAGACATTGATGCATGAGTGCAAGCATATGCTAGATAATCACAAAATTTCAGAAGACGGAAAAGGATAAGGTTTAGAAACAAATATAGCAATGCAAAACGGCAACTGTGATAACGATCCATATCCAATTCTTTCTTGGATAAAAGATCTATGTCAATGATAGGAAAGACTAAATTTTTGTTACTGACAGGATCATCAAAATAAATAGTTCATTCACTGATAAATAGCCTCTTTTTTTTGTTTTTTTGGGAAACAAACTATTCAAAATTTTGCACTATGGAAAAAGAAAATTTATAGATCAACAACAACAAAACATCAAAGACAGCCATTTGCATATAAGTGATTCTTCTTGCTCGGTACTGAACCAGCTATACACTTGCAACAATTTTTTGTCTGCTTCTATTTTTAACTTATAGGCATCGTTATCAAGGTGCATGTCTATGCAGGCACACCCCGCACACCTTTGGAGTTGATAAGATGCCTTCGTCGGTGGAGGCGCAGGAAAAGCGCAAAAGTTACTTGACTTCGTCGTTTTTGTACTAGAGCTTCAAAATATTAGTCGAGTCGAAAAGAAAAAAGAACTGCTGCTGCCATCGACTCCTCCCACCGCACCGCCTACAGCACCGGCCAGTTGCTCACCGCCGCTATGCCTTCAACCTTCCGGCTTCTACTCCATCGGTTACAGTTTTTTTACTTTTTTTTCCACAGTAAATGTAATTAGTTTTTTTTTTTTAAATATAAACTTTGAAGTAGATTATAATTAGTTTAGTGTATAAAGTATGGATTTAATTTTGTTTGAAGTTTAACTTTTAAAGTTAATTCAATCTAAGTAAAAATAAAATTATTAAGTTTAAGCATTTAAAAGTTAATTTAAAAGTTATAAATTGATTTATTTAGGTTAAAATTGAACTTTGAAGTTAGATTAGTATAAATTTTAAAGTTCATTTTAATTTATTTAAATTTAAACTTTTAAAAGTTAATTTAATTTTTTTCCAGTTAATTTGAAAATTTTAAGTAAATGTTAAGTCTTAAAGTTTAAACTTTTAAGGTTAGTTTAAAAGTTCTAAGACGGTTGTCAATACTAAAATTATCATTTTTAGTAGTATTTTACAGTGCAGTTTGTTTCTACCAAAAAAGCCCACACTGTATAAAAGGCGCACAAACAAAGGCCAAGACTCAAGCCTTAAAAGTTTCTACATCATGGCTTGGGGATTAGAGCCTTAACTACGGTGCTTTAGGCCTTAACTACTGTGCTTATAGATTAATAAATTATGTGCTTGATCCTGGTTGAAACCGCAACGTGCAAACTCATTCCTGCAGAGCCTTGAAAAGTACAGTATGCATATATACTATAATTTTGCATGATTTCAACTTATACCAGTTTATCTACTGCAGGCAGACATTTTTATCTATTTATTTAAGAGCTTCAGTATTATACAGATCAATAGGGTAGGCACAATAACAGAGACAGGACTGCCAGTTTAAAAGTCGGTACTAAGACGCATTATCGGTATTAATAAACAATATTACAGTTTCTACATCATGGCTTATCAAAAATGGGGTTGAAAAAAAAATCCCAAAGTAAACAATTTAAATGCAATCTTCAGTGGAGTACTTTTTATTGTGTATGCTCTTTGCATAGTTAAATTCTTATGTAATCAACATTACCTTAATTCTGCTTTGTACAGAAAAAATATCATACCAAATTAAAACTAGTCTTGAATCATCATCATCAAAAAGAGAGAGAGAGAGAGAGAGCGCTACACTGTTCAAGACGGACTGAGGCGTTGTATGCTAAGATTGCCTTTAGAGTCTAGACGGTGTTTAGGCAGGTCTTGGAAGAAAATAGGCATTTGTCATATAAATTTTACACAAACGATATTCACATCAAACGATTACAATAAATAACTAGCTATTCGTTAAACTATATTGGCGTTGATCAAATGATTATTACACTCTAGTTTACTGTAAGTGATATATATGAATGTATGATACATACGTAAATGTATCCTTAATAATTTTAAAATGAAATAAGTACTTTTGTAATTTATAGAAGCAACAAAATTTATACTAGTAAAGTTCATGTTATGATAATAACTAAATAGTTGTATATCAAATAATCTTTTAAAAAAAATTATGTACAACATTACTGAAAAGTATAAAATTCCATTTATAGTTGGTTATTTTGTGTTTGATTAAGACATTATTTTAAAATGATATTTAAAAGACTAAAGCAATTAATATAAAATTTTAAGAAATCAGTAAAGCCGACTTTCAAAGAAGTGAGAAATTAGAGAATAACTTATATTCTCAAGTATAAAGAAGAATTATTGTTATTTATGAACTAATTATTTGCATATATAATTTCAGAAGGATACAGAATACAAGTATTGAAATTCTTAAAAACAAAGATCTACAATAAATAAACAAAGTAACCAAATGATTTTATTCGAAAAGTGTTTAATTTATCCAAGTAAAAAATAAAGTTACACCAAAACTGCTTATTTTCTAATACTCAAAGAAAAAGCTCGATGCTCAAACGGCGTCCTAAATAAAGATCTAGTAAAGCACTATTAAAGGCATGGCATTGGCGTTGCAAAATAGCATCTAATCGATGCTCGATGGCACCCCAGGCAGCATTGAACAAGAGAGAGAGAGAGAGAGAGAGAGAGAGAGAGAGAGACCTGGTTATTGACGAATGTTGTACGTATTGTCCATGTTCTTTAGATATTAATTTGCAAAAATATTGCACTTCCAAGCCTATAAGAATTATTGCACCCACAATCTTCCTTACACAAAGAGAAGCTTTAGCCGTGGCCATTGCCATATTTGAGTTCTAGACTTCTAGGCTATAAATTCTCTATTTTGTAACCAAACCCCATTGACTTGAATCGTTGCCATAGCCGAACATATCTCCTTTCCTCGTAGACATGTCATTGAAATACATCACATTCCCTAATTGATTTAGGGCTGTCAAAAAGTTGTCCAACCCATTTACCCAGCCCAAATACCCAGAAAATAAACGGTTGGGTCATACCCATAAAAATAATGGGTTAATTGGGCAACTCATTAAAACCATTTAATTAATTGGTTTACTTGGTTGTAACCCGTTTATTTTACGAGTACCCATTTAACCCACATCTGCATTTGAATTTTACTGTGTCGTCTTGCTCCTTCGCACCGTACAACAAAACAAAGTTAGGGTTTCTTCCATTGCTTTCCATACGATCTTATATTAATTCAACTACTCGTCTCGGCTTGGAATTGTTTAAAAAAGATACGATTGTTGTTGCATCGTCCGTCTTCTCTTCAATTTCTAGGGTTTACACTTCGTTCGAGATCGAACTGCGATGTTGCTCGCTTCCTCGTCTATGGCCTTCGACTGTTTTTGTTGCTTTATCCACGGCTACCAGCCGCCGACGACCTCTTGGTAACCGCGTCCGACCTCCTCCTACCTTCAAGTGGCCTCTTATCGACTTCGATAATTGGAAACTTTTATTTATGCACCATATCTATAATTATAGATAATATTTGTTTGTTAGAATTCAATCAGCATTTTTATGTTTTTAAGTTACATCGCTAAATTATTTTATTCTAATCTAGTATTATTTTTGCAGTGTTCTTAGTTTCTGTTTTTGCAACTTTTTTATTTGGAATTACCTAATATAAAAGTATGCTTGTCATTGATTGAGAATTCTAATTGAATATTATTTGTTGTTTCCCAAAAGTGGGAGTTTCGTTGCTGCAAGTAGGAGAAGGTCATTTAAAGCGTTTGCTTAATGCATTCATTTTTGTTGTATATTATCTATTTTTATGCAAGCGTGAAATTATTGCTACGTGCAGTGTATTTTCACTGTAAAAGCTAGTGCGAGTATATGAACATGAATTTTATATGATCAACAGTCACAGTAAATTGTCTTTTGATGTAGTGAGCGTTTAGAAATTAAAAGCTCCTCTGCTTCAAATCAACTATTGATGCAGGTGCTTAGAGATTACTACTCCTGTTTTTCTTTTAGTATCCCCAAATGGTAGATGCCCAACTAAATTCTTTTATTGCCACATTTTGTTTGACGAAGTTTAAGTCTTTAGCTCTGTTCCATCTTGTTCATTTCATCCAGCAACCATAAATAATTATTAGTTCTTTATTTTCTTGATATTATAAATTTTCTACACTTTACAGTACCTCTTAATAGCACATTTACTAAATAATACAAGGTTCTATCAACTGACAACATTCTTATTATTTACACTTTACAGTACCTCTTAATAGCACATTTACTAAATAATACAACAACAACAAAGTCATATATCCCAAACAAGTTGGGGTTGTCTAGATATGAAACCCAAAATTAAAATAAAATAAAATTAATAATGATAATAATATATATAAAGGGTTTAAAATAACCAAACAAATAAAAAGTCGTCCGATAAAGGGTTTTTTAAATAATAATAATACGTAAAAAGGTTCAATAAAAGTGAAATAAAATCTAAAAAGGTTCAGTAAACATGAAATAAAGTCTTAAAAAAACGCTAAGGTTCTGGTACATGGATTGTCAATTTCCATGCACTCCTATCAGCTACCAGCTCTTCCAATAAACTCCAGTTACTTAAATCTCTCTTTATGATCTCCTCCCATGTCATTTTAGGCTGACCTCTACCTCTCTTTGGGCCTTCAGCGCGGCCTAAAATCCCAACGCGTACAGGTGCATCGTATGTCCAAACCATCTCAAGCGGTATTGGACTAACTTCTCTACAATATGTACAACTCCAAGTTTTTCCCGAATATCCTCATTTCTAATCCGATCTCGTCTGGTATGCCCACAGCTCCAACGCAGCATCTGCATCTCTGCTACGCTTATCTTCTGGATGTGTTGTCTCTTAGTAGGCCAACATTCTGCGCCATATAACATTGCAGGCCTGCTTGTTGTCCTATAGAACTTTCCTTTAAGCTTCTGAGGAATCTTCCGATCACAGAAAATGCCAGATGTTAGTCACCATTTCACCCATCCTGCTTGAATTCTAAAACTAACATCTTTATCAATCTCTCCATCAAACTGCAACATAGATCCTAAGTATCGAAATGATTCCTTCTTGGGTACTACTCTACCGACCAGGGTAACATCTCCGTCATCTGACCTGACACTGCTAAACTCACACTTCATATACTCTGTTTTATTTCTGCTAAGCCTGAAACCCTTTGATTCCAATGTCTCCCTCCACAACTCCAGTTGTCGATTAACCCCTATTCTACTTTCATCAATCAGCACAATATCATCGGCAAAGAGCATACACCAAGGAATCTCCCTTTGTATATCTTTTGTGATTTCATCCATCACTAATGCAAAAATATAGGGGCTCAAAGCTGAACCTTGATGTAACCCTATGTTAATTGGAAAGTCTCTGGTCTCACTATCGCATGCCCTAACACTAGTTACAACCCCCTCGTACATATCCTTAATAAGGGTAATATATTTTGATGGCACTCTCTTTCTTCCTAGCGCCCACCACATAACCCTCCTCGACACTTTGTCATAAGCTTTCTCCAGGTCAATAAAAACCATGTGGAGATCTTTCTTCTGCTCCCTGTATCTCTCCATAAGTTGCCTAACTAAGAAAATCGCCTCAGTGATTGACCTTCCAATCATAAAATCAAATTGATTCCTATAGACACTTGTCAACCTCCTCAAACGTTGCTCGCAAACTCTCTCCCAAAGCTTCATTGTATGACTCATAAGCTTAATTCTTCTATAGTTTATGCAACTTTGAATATCTCCTTTATTCTTGAAGATTGGAACTAAAATGCTTCTCCTCCACTCATCTGGCATTTTGTTTGATTTGAAAATATTATTGAACAACTTAGTTAGCCAACTTATCCCTGCATCTCCAAAGCATCTCCACACCTCAATAGGAATGTCATCAGGCCCTACCAACTTGCCTGATTTCATATGTTTCAAGGTCCCCTTGACCTCAGCTTCTTGAAATTTCCGCACAAATTGTCTATTGGTGCTGTCGGCTAAGTCTTCCAACTCGATCGAAGAGCTATCACTTTCTTCGTTGAAAAGCTTATCAAATTATTCTCTCCACCTATTCTTTATCTCATCGTCCTTCACCAAAAGTTTATCATTCTCATCCTTAATGCATTTAACCTGATTGAAGTCCCTTGTCCTCATCTCGCGTAGCCTAACTATTCTGTAAACGTCCTTTTCACCTTCCTTTGTACTTATCCTTTGATACAAATCTTTGTACGCTCGTCCCCTTGCTTCACTCACTGCTCTCTTTGCAGTCTTCTTTGTCACTTTGTACCTATGCATGTTCTCTTCGCTTCTATGACGGTACATGCATTTATAGCATTCCTTCTTCTCTTTGATAGCCTTTTGCACCTCGTCATTCCACCACCACGAATCCTTGGGTTCTCGCTTGCTTCCTCTTGTTATCTCAAATACCTCAGTGGCGACCCTCTGAATGCAAGTTGTCATCGCATTCCACATGACATTTGCTTCTCCTTCCTCTTGTCCCCTTGCTTCACTCACTGCTCTCTTTGCAGTCTTCTTTGCCACTTTGTACCTATGCATGTTCTCTTCGCTTCTATGACGGTACATGCATTTGTAGCATTCCTTCTCTTTGATAGCCTTTTGCACCTCGTCATTCCACCACCACGAATCCTTGGGTTCTCGCTTGCTTCCTCTTGTTATCCCAAGTACCTCAGTGGCGACTCTCTGAATGCAAGTTGCCATCGCATTCCACATGACATTTACTTCTCCTTCCACATTCCAAGCCCCTTCTCCCATCACTCTATCTTTAAACATCCGTGAAGCATCTCCTTTGAGTTTCCACCATTTCGTCCTGCTAATCTTCGCTCTCTTATCCTTCACCACCCGAAGACGAAACATGCATACCAAGAGCTGGTGTTGTGAGACGACACATTCTCCAGGTATGACCTTGCAATCAACACAATCTCGTTTACTATATCTCCTAGTTAAGACAAAGTCAATATGGATATGATTGACATATTAAGTAAATAGTGAAACAGATATCTTAACGGATATTATGGACTAGTAATTTTGAAAGTTGGGTGTTCAGAAAGATCTCATTTCTTTAGATTCAATATGGATATATTGAATTCTCAATTTTTGTTGTATTCAAAATTATATGACTACCGTATTAATTAATTTTTGAAGCACTCAGTTTTTGCAATATTTGATTTATTTGAATATTATCAGTTTCTGCAACATATAAAATTATCCGGCATCACATACCGTGCTCTTTCCAACATTATCTTGTCTGTGTTGGGAAGTCTCACATTCAGGTGTTGGATGCAAACGGCATGGATTCATGTGATCAGCTTTTACCACTTGAGAAATTGAAAACTGTTTGTGCCACTACAGTAAAGAATAATTTCTTCCTTATGCTGTATCAATCCAGCCTTCACAAGATGCACAGCCGTAGGCAGCTAAAAAGAACCACACTTTGATATAAAAATCGGAGCATAAACGTGGGCAAATTCTGTTCAGAAGTTGCTTTAGGCAAAACAAGAGAAAATCCCTCGAGACTTGAGTGTCTAAAATCATTGAATTAGCAGCAAAAGATGCAATATACGAGCCTATTTTTGATAAAAGGAACGTGGCTAGGACCACACCACAACGACTAAAGGTTTAATAGTATAATAGTTCAACTGGTCAAACTTTCGAAATCGTGATTTCCTTTTTATGGAAAACTTATGCATTTACTACAAACTGTATAACAAAATTTTGCAACAGTGATGATATGTACACGAGCTATAGATAATTTTCAAGGTTTACATGAAAGTTGTGCGCTATTGAAGTGCACAACTGCACCAGCACAACCAAATTTAGCCCAAAGTGAGTTTTTTAGTATGAACCTTACGATCATATATGTATGTGTGTGTGTGTGTGTATAATATGAGGCAACTGAACGCTGCACTGTGAAAGAGAAGCTGTGAAAGTTAGAACATTCTCAATATGAATTAATATTACTAAAATCATGGAAAGTTAGAATAT
Organism: Allium sativum; assembly: GCA_030737875.1. NCBI lineage: Eukaryota > Viridiplantae > Streptophyta > Magnoliopsida > Asparagales > Amaryllidaceae > Allium > Allium sativum. Next base: position 33,067 of record JASFAX010004848.1, read on the forward strand.
TCTCAATCAATGCAATAATGGATTACTCTAATGCAGTAATGGATAACTCTAATGTTACTTGTTAGGATATAATACTCTTAATATTCATTGTCATTCTTTTTCTCCCTTTCACATGCATTATTGACTGAGTGCATTTTTTGCATTGTTTACAGAACCTCCTTCCGTTCAAATTGGCCAATTCTGAGAAAGTAGTGGTCAAAAAACTACTACATATACAAAGAATACTGGATAAAGCATCAACAAATGTTAATCATGTCTCATTTCAATCATACGGTGACATCTTCTCTCGCTTCAATCTTCTATTTTTATCTTGTTAAAAGGTGTTGGATTTACATGATGAAAAGTGCATTATTATATGATGATTTCCAGCAAATTTGCGATAAACATTAATGATCGATCTTATACCATACTTGATTTCAGTTATCAAATAATAATTTCAATATCAATTTGTTATGGAACTTAACAATGATGCATTCAAAAATTTATCTATGCTTAGCATGGATTTTATTTATTCTTCTAGTAATCTTAATATGTCACAAACTAGCATGCAGAATTGCAGTTTATTTTCATGTGTAAGATGCTAATTTTGTATTGTCTCATTATAGCAACTTCTGTACTGCATATTAAAAAGATCAGAACACTATGCAAACGTATAAATAAATAATACTAAAGATATGAGTACAATTCGAGTCTGTCTTCTACTGACAAAGCAAACTTCAATTTGCAGGGATTCCTTGTAAAATTTCTGGTGGAACACAAGCAGTTTAGGATGCTTTGCTTGTTGCATACAGTTGAATGTCACTTTACGATGTTTCGTATTTGAAAACTAAACTGATTTTGAATTATATTGCTGCTTTTGTACTATTTAAATCCTGAATTTTCTTATATTGATCTTGATTGTTTTTGTGTATATCTTAAATTATACAAATTGAATTGATGAGAATGGAGTATGCTAGTTGTTGATTGTGCAACCTGTAGATGCGGACTATTTTTATGCAAGTTAATACAAAATGGGTTAAACAGGTAAACCTAGGTTGATTTGGGTTGGGTTGGGTTTACCCATTTAATAAATGGGTTTAATGGGTTGAGTTCGTTTCTACTTTAAATGGGTTGGGTAAATTTTGATCCAACCCATTTATACCCAATCCAACCCATTTGACACCCCTAATTGATTATATTAAGCATGCACAAGTGCACAAAAACACGTGCATGTCTTACATTTAAATTCATGAAGTTTTGCATACAAGAATAAATCTTTAGTTTTTTCGTGCAGACGCACCAGTCATTTTCTTAACAAAAATGAGAAGTATGTTTGGCTTTGTAAATTATTGTATAGTTGGAATTTGAACATTATAAGGATATTTTGATTGATTTTCCATGTCATGCTGCTTAAAATACGTATTGTTATATAAAAATGGGTCTTTAAACAGATGTAATTAATAAAAACACACCACAATTTTATAACCAAAAGAAACATACAGAAAAGTAAAACTAGAGCAGGGATACCTCAATTTCATGTTTAGATTTAATAGGTTCTTTAGGTACAACCGCCTCTTCTCCATCACTACCAAAGATAAACTCATCATCACCACCTCTAATTTCACCCTCTTCAACCTCTTCATCTAGTTCTTTATCACAGCTACTAGAGGAAGTTTCATCTTCATCCTCGTCGTCGTCATCACTATCACTTGAAGAATCGGAATCTGATGAAGAAGAAGATGAATCAACATCCTCTTGGCTTGAAGAATCTTTACTTTCCTCCTTTCCAGTATTTTGATTATTAGTAGCAGTATTCACCTCAGTAGCTAAACCATTACTCACCGCATTTGCCTCTATTAATTCACCTCCATTACCAGGAGCTGCAGTATTGATTTCCTCCTGCAGATGTCGATGTTCTTCTTCTTTATCAGTTAACGGATTGCTATCAAGCAGACTCACTTTTTCCATCTCCTTATCCAAGATAGATTCTTTCCGATGGTCGAAAAGACAGTGGGACATTGGATCAGGGTTATTATTCGGATTGGGCTCAACCAACCACTCCAATACAGGGTCGGAAAGTTGCAACTCCGATTCTGATTTAATGCGAAAATCAAAATCGAAAAGGGTCGCTAGATCTTCTTCTCCGTCGCTGAATGACTGTGACATCATAGCTATTAGAGTTTCCGAAATCGATATTCAACTTTATTTTTATTATTTTTCTGTAAGTTTTCAGAATGGTTAACGTGAATCAAACAACAAAACGGAAATAAATAAAAAATTACCGAGTTTTCAGGGCAAGAGAAATAGAGGCGGCGTTGAAGAGGAGTGGGGTAAACGGACTGAAAAGGAAACTTTAGGGTTTAGGGTTTAGTCTCCCTAAACAATCGATTTAACCTACTTTGCCAGAATCCTTCATGGGCCTTTTGGTCGTGTAGTTTTGCGGTGGATTCTGGGGGTTTAGGGTTTAGGGTTATCTTTTGATTTGTTGCTAGCTTCTGGGGGTTTCCTTGTGACAGCTTTCGGATTTAGGGTTATCCAACTGGACGGTTGTGTTTCGGGTGTTTCTGACGTGTAGTGTTTTAGGTTGACTAGCGGGTTTCTTAATTCATACTTAATTGATGCTTAGTCCGTACGTTGCACGTGATAATATTATTAAAAAATAGTACTTATTATTTTTTAATTAAATTGAAAATCTTTTTATGTAATATACGATAAACTTTAATGTGCAATCCATAACTATTATTATTTCTTGTGTGTATGTTTTACTGTTGATAGGAACTCCCACATTAGCTCTCCCTGAAAAGGAGGTGATCCAGTCGCACTTGGAAGTTTCATTTTCCCAGAATGTATCCTAATTTTTGGCCTAATTCATAGAGGCATAGGAAGAAACCGAAGATTTCAATTTATATTTTATAGTTTACACAAACAATATGGAACTATGTGTATTTAAGAAAATTGACGTATGTAATTAGATGGATTAGCAAATGTTATTAATAGAATTTATTTAAATAAGTTAAATGTAAAATTACGAGCTTAGTTTAGCTATATGGTATAGAAGAAGGAAATATGCAGAAAATATATAAATTTATTGTGTTTATTGATGATAAAAAAGAATTTTATGATATAATATATGGTGAATTCTTTATATAAATGAATCATGAATAATTTATAAATTAACTAACATCATTGCTGATATACATAACTTATGTGACTTATACATCTTTATAATTGCGCTGAAAATTACTTTTTTTAATATGAACATATATAGTAAAATTGGCGTATATTTTTCAAAACTATTAGAAAAATGGACTAAATATTCACTAAAATTATTAAAATTTAATATTTCATGAGTAGTTTAAACATACGATTTAGATATAAAATATAATGAAAGAATCGAGGAGGTTCAGTAAATAATTGTAAATATGTTAAAACGAAAATATTTGAAGCTGAAATTATTTTCTTCAATTTATGATAAATTTATTGAAATAAGTGTCAAATATATAAAATTTGTTATTATTGTTTAAGTATATTATTTAAACTGCGCGACTTATTTAATTTTATAATCGAAAGAAAATACTAATTTTGTCTTCTTTATTGATATGAACAGGGTATACTTTTTAAAACATCATATTCGGTGTTAATCAAATGAATTGACAATAATTTATTAATTAAAATCATTTGTTAAATTCAAAATCACATAATTAGTTTAAACATGTTGACTTAAATGCACAATATTAAGTAACATTCTGGAGTATTTTGTAGAAACTAAATAAATTTTGAAATTTAGACGCTTGACCTTAATATTATGATGCAATATAAGGAAAATATATTTTCGTAAATGAGTCAAACTTTAAACTTGTGATTTTTATTTATATGTATTTTTTTTCTTCAATCTACTTGTCATGTATTATGTTATATACAAACTAGTTGGGATAATTATATAACAACTTATCATAGAAAAATTGTAAATTTACTAATGTTTTATAATGAAAGAGGATTAATACAAAAATAATTTATAAAATGTATTTTAATAATGAATTATGTTATTCAAAATTTAATGATAATTGCTATAAAATTATTTGTTGCATTTATAATGTCAAAAATAAAGAGTGAAACAATTATTATTTTTAATTAAATTTGAAGAACCATGAGATTTGAAGAGGTCGGTCTATGGGATTTTTAAAGAGTTTTAAGGTTAAACCGCGGTGCAAGGTTATTTCATTTGCAGAACTGCGACGTTCTAAGATCGAAGATTAATCATGGTCGAACTGGTTAGGTTTGGCCTTTAAAACACTGTCTAAAACACAGCCAACAACGACCCTCAACGGTGACCTGCTTCATCCTCATTCCACATCCTCTTCCAATCTAAGCTCAACGCAACAGCCAATTCACCCTCCTCCACTAAAACGACTTCCGGTACGCAAATTAAACTCCATACTTCGTTGATTTTCATCAACAAAACCCCTTTATAGTTCCATCACCCGCCAAATCATCTCCACCACTAACTAAAACAACTCTTCAAAATTCTCTGATTCCAGTCAAAATCGCATAACCACCTACACAATTGTTTTGTGTGTTTCAAATTATTTTTTAAGTTATGTTTGACTTAATTCACCTATAATTTAAAAATAAAAGATTATGATTTATGACAAGCATCCTTATTAAAACTAGTTGGGACCTTTGGACATGGTGTAAGAGGTCATGGGTTCAATTCTCGTCGTATAAGGTTGAGCCCAGTTGCCATGAAATATGTTATATACTGCTAAAACTTGTATATAAAGTAATAATTTTAATTATAAAAATTGCATTTGTTGTTGTTTTCTACTTTGAAATAATAAATCATTTCGATTTTTTTTCTTTAGGTTGAAGAAAATTGGAAGGAAGGGATGGTTGTTTTGCTTTGCACCAAAAAAATTACAGTTTTTAATATATTTGTTAATAACTCTGCATACCTTAGTACCATGTTCAAATCTGCTATTTTTATTTTGTTACATTGTCAATTACTTGCATTGGTAAATAGATCAAAAAATTTATTATTACATTGTTAATATAAGTTTAATTTATGT
>JASFAX010004849.1:0-38109 GCA_030737875.1 Allium sativum
AGATAGGGTTAGTAATACCTTAGATTGAGTTTGAGTGTATATATACGAGTGAACGTATTTGTTATTCAATATAAAATGATTTTATATTTTGGAGATTTATTGGTTGAGTTGTTTATGAGTTCCGGTCGATCAGTTTGATCCAGTGTATCTGTAGGAGTTTATAAACACTCGAATACGATGAACCGTCATGGTATATTTTGAAAATGGTAAAAGAAATAATTTTTACCCAAGATTATATTTTTGATATAAATGATTTATATTGAAATGATTTTAATATATTGGATGTGTTGGTCACTATTATAATCGAATAAGATTATAAGATGTGAAATGGTTATGTAAATAACCAATCAGAATTCATATAAGTGAAATATATGAAATCGAATGAATTAAATCTGAATTTAAATCAGAAGTTAAACTAAAACCTGGAAATTCGAATAAGTGTTTGTAAATGGATTTGAATTGAATATATGAGGATTTTAAAATCCTGGGAGATTTTAAATTGTTTTACAAAAAATGTGAATGGTATTTTGAAATGAATCTCAACATGGCAGTGTTTAGATATGGTTTTGAAAAGTGATATAGTATTAAACTCACTTCGATAGCTGGGAAATAACCTGATGATGAATCGCGACATCATTAGTGTTCATTTTCGAGTTGTAAGTGATGGATTACTACCAAAATGATTTTGTTTTTGAATTGTTTTGAGAGAAACAAGTGTTTGAAATCCAAAAATGAATATTTGGTTTTAGAAAAGAAAAGCTGTTTAAAACTCCCAGGAAGAGACTGTTTGAATTAAAAACAAATTTAAATAGAAATTTGTGAAACCGAGCTGGAACTGAATTGAAACCAATTAACTGGAAATTGAATTGGATACGATATATTAAGTAGAATCAGATTTTGAATTGTGAGATAGAATCTGAAATGGTATTGGATTGATGAGTTAAGAATAAAAGAAATCGAAAATGGAACTTTGATTTGAAATTCAATTCGACTTAGGTATAAGCAAATGGTTGGATTAGTGGATAAAAACAGATTGGAATTTGATTGGGATGACCCTTGTATCTGCTGAATTGATAACAGGTGGAAAGGATATAATGATATGCCGACAAAAAGGTTCAAGTTTATATTTCTATTGGATATAAGATTTATGAGCCGAATTGGCAAGCCGCTTGGCTGTTTGATTTTCTTTTGGGTTGGAGATGGGCCAGAGAGGCGAGTTAGAGTTTGACCTATTGACCAGTACAAAGGAGGTGCTGGCGAAATTTTTCAAAAAGTTAAGGTGTTCGAAAATTTTCAGGATTTTTGAAAATTTTCGTTGATAAGAATTAATTAATAATTTAATTAAAATTAAATTGATTCAGTTGAAACTGAAGTTAAGAAGTGAAAAAATAAGTTATAACCAGTCAATAGAGTTTGTTTTCTACCTTTAACAATTTCGAGGACGAAATTATTCTAAGTGGGGAAGAATGTAACGACCTGTATTTTTTTGGTGTTACAATTAATTAATTTAATTTTTTAAAATAGTGATTTAGAGGATTTATTGGTCGTTGAATTAAATAATAGTGAATATTTAATTAAAATAATAATTAAATAATATATTTAATTCTGAAATAATCAGAATGGACTGAAATGGCGATATGGTGTGAATGGGGCAATTCAAAATATATAATTCAGTTTAGAATTGAATTATGATAACGAATATATTTAATTAACGATGGTTGAATGTATAAATTATATTATAATTATAATCGAGCTCGAAATGCCGCGGCAGTTCGCGATTTGGCGATTCGAACTTTTAACAAATATACAGAAGCCGTTTTAAATCGAATTTCTGTGAAACGAGAAACGTTAGGAGCTGATGAAGTATATTTTTCTAGTGGAAGAGAAAAATCGAGATTTCATCGTGTAGATTTCGATTTATGTCCAAATCAAATTTTAGAAAAGTCGCTGTGGAATTCTTTTATAATTTATAACGATTTATTTATATTTATAAAAGGAATTTCATTATAAATCAAATATCGATTTAATCGGGATTTGAAATATCGAGTTACAAATCTAATGAGAGCTATATGGTATTCCACTGTGAATATATACGATAATATTTATTTTTAAATATTAAATTTATTAGTTTTTAAATATATTTATATATTTAAAAGGGTTATTTAGAACTTTAAAAATAGCCAGTTTTGCAAACGAAGTCAAATTCGACGAAACTAATTTGTTGGATCTGCAACATCAAATTATTGCTAGATTCCAAGTTCCGTGATTTTTAGAGTCAATGTGTGGCCGTACGGATTTTTAGAGTGAAAAACAGTTAGTATTTCGATGGTTAAAAATATGATGTGTGAGCAAACGGAGTCGGAATTCGATGAAACCAGTTTCGTTGGGACCGTAATGTCAAACTCTAGCTACACGTCCAGTTTCGTGATTTTTGGGTATCATGGGTGAACACATGAATTTTTAAGGACCAAATACAGATAGCGTAGGAGCGAATATTAATTAAATAACCATTATAAAATATCCTAACAAATTACTGGACCTAAGCAAAGCCACGTTCCTTCTTCTCACCCACACCCTCACAAGATAAAACGCCGGAAATAATTCTGGTTCCTCAAACAAAAAATCAAACGTGAAATCCACTAAAGTAAAATCAAAGATAAAACCAAAAAAATTCCTAAAATAGCATAATATATATATGGATTCACGACATCATTTTCTTTGATTTGATATGGATCTTGGAGGGTTCGATTCCACTGTTCATGGATGGAAAAGTTACTGTGTAAACTAGGGTTCGTTTTATGAGGAGATTTATGACTTGATACTTGATTCTGCTATCGCAATTGGACTCGGTTTTAGGAATGGGGTCTGCTGGTGAAGTTTGGGAGATTCCGATGCCTTTACTAGTCGCGACCTTGGGAATTAGGTTTGGTATCGTGTTTTGATAAAGGACCTCGAGCCTGACGGGTTCTAGCTGAAGTGGAAGAGGGGTCGAAGAGGATGTGAATGGTGGTATTTGTTTTAAATTTCGTGAAGTGGTGGAGGAAGCATGGGAGGAGGAAGTTGCGATGAAGGCTGTGGAGTTTGGTTCAGCCACGATATCCATTGGGGAAGAAAAGGGGTTGTGGAGCGGGTCTGGGCTTCGTAAGTGGGGAATGGGCCGACAGTTTGGGCTGAGGCCCAGTAGGACTTAATTTATTTTAATTCCAAGTTTTATTTTAATGTTAATATTTATAAACTTCTAATCGTTATAACTTGGTCATACGTAAACGAAATTCAGCGAAACAAGATCCATTGGGATCACAGGAACAGACACTACACCATGGAACTGACTGATAGCGAATCCGAGCTCGTTACAATTTATAGCAAAATAAATTGTCCGTCTGAATCAAGCAATGGTTATCGTTATTAACGATGATCGTCCAATGTGAGTAAAACTCACCAGCTCTGAACAGTTATATTTTTATAACGTATTCTTAGAACTGATAATTTTCTGTTTATTGATGTGTGTTAACTGTTTAGTTAAATTGCTAATGTATTGGTTGAAATTATAGATAACGATATATATATGAATCATTAATCAAATATTGATTCTATTTAGCAGAATATTTCATATTGAAATGAAATCGATGTTAATAATATTGTTTAACATCTGTGATGCAAGGAAACAGGTCGGAGGGGTCCAACTGGACTCCTCAATATTTATAATACTGTTCTGTTCATATATTGTATTATATGATGTGATATGAAATCTGTTGATGATTTTATATGTTTGAATGATACCAATTATTTTTATATAGTACGTTAAATACCATACGAAATACTGGGATGTAAAAGGGAATTTTCAAAGTATATTTTGAAAATAAATTATTATATAAAATCAATGGATTTTATATATAAAAGGAAAAGGATTTTTATAAAAGGAGATAATTATAAAATCCAAGAGTTAAAAAGGGAAAAAGATTTGTAAACAAATATAAAGGAAATTATTTGTAAAACAAAGATAAGGGAAAAAGATTTGTAAACAATTATAAAGGAAATTATTTGTAAAACAAAGATAAGGGAAAAGATTTGTAAAACAAATGTGAAAAGAAATATTTATTTTTTAAATAAATAGAATTGAAAAGGGGATATTTGTTTGTTAAACAAATAAAATAGGAAGAGAATTATTTGTAAACCATTTACAAGTAGGATTGAAAACAAATTTGTTTGTTTAGAAAATAAATATAGAAAATTAGAATAAAGGATTATTTATTTAGAAAATAAATAGAATCGAGTTAATCTAAAGGAGTTAATCGAACATAGTTAATCAAAATAGAGTTAAGAAAAAATAAGAAACTGATTAGAGATTAATAAGTTGAATGGTTTCCTAAGTATCGATCTGATGTTGGTTTCGGCCTTCGGGGTTTATATTTAGGAAGTTGTTCTCTTGTTAGTTTGTAGTTAGAGTCTGATAGTTGTGGAAGGATAGTGATACGTAATTAAGCCATGGAAATGTTTTCCACTGTTAATAACATATATTTTCTAAACATAGAAAATAAGGCAATGTGAATATATATATATATATATATATATATATGTTAAATGATGATTGATCGATATAATTTCCATCTGGAAATAATATCGTTGTTTGCACACGTGTTTTTCTTTGATAGTTAAATCACAGACTATCAATGTTTTGACTATTTTAACGTTGTTAATATGGAGAGACCGGTTGGATTATTACCCAAAGAACCACTCTGTATTGGCATAAGAGTTGTGAATCATATATGCCAAAGATAATTGAAGACGAAGTAAAGTGCAAGGGCTGTTGTATAAATCTTAGATAACAATTGCCTAAGATGGATGTACTGAATAGTGCCTTCGGTTTGTCCAGTCCTAGGACAACTTGTATGGACGAAAGGTCCGACAAAGTATATCTAATAGATCGTGTAAGTTGATCTCTTCAAATGTATTCACGTTTGGTGGTGGGGGAATTCGTTTCTCTTAGGTGTATACCCTTGGCATTTTTGGGGAAATCAATTTGCGATTTGGAGGGTATGACGATGTGACATTCAAAGTGAATATATGTGTGATCTATCAGAGATAAGCGTAGCCTCTAGCCACACAACCAGGAAATGAAAAAAAGTCGGGTAGGCAACATGATTATGTAGGTCGCACCTATTAGGGTGTATAATCACCTGATCTAGAGTTTCATTTACTTCTAAATATCTATTGTCGATGCTGTCCCATTCGGGAAACGGTTGCTGATCCCAACCGTTAGTGATATACATTCGATACACTCAAGCGAAATGAGTGGTCGGTCATGTGTGGCCGGGTTGCAAGATGTTCTTGTTGAACCGAGTGTATTCCTCTCTAGAGGTACACTAGTGAAAGGTGGTTCCATACCTTGTCATTGTTGGAAATCAATTACCCAATACATGCTTGCGGTTTTGATTGTATACTATATATGTGGAACATGAGATGAAAGCGTTTCTACTCGATGATTATTATATTGTGGTTGATAGATATTATTATAATATCAAAAGGTTTTGATATAAAGATATTTTGGATTCTCATATAGGAAAACCCGTTCCGTTATACGGCGTGGTCTTATGAGGTATCGTTTAATGGCTCAAACTATTTTAAAATGTTTTACTCATACCAGTCCCATGACTGACCCGGAGTTTATTTTGTTTGTTTCCCTAAGCTCTTGGGTGCCAATTTTGTATGGGCAGTCAAGTAGTCAGGATTTACAGATATACTGGAAAAGCTTGGAGCAGGAGGCTTCAGGATTATATAGCTATAGTTATTTCCGATGTGTTGTAAGTGTTGTATTCTGATAATGTTATTGTATACATATATTGAGTTTATTCCAATGATATGTTATCTATTATATGTTGTTCGTTCCGCTCTGAGATTCATGTTACTCTGATGTTGTTTTCTTCTTCTTCTATTCTAAATTTCTATCTTATCTTTCCTCACCCTCTAATTTCTTTCGTTAACTACCGGTATTTTTCGATGTTTGGTTAGTCATCTTTGAGTTTATAGCGGTAACCAAAGTCGACAAAAACTAGGTCATTACAATAGGGAAAGAGGATGGACAACTGTTCATAGGCGAGTGTAAGGGGTATGAGGCCGGCTTGAATGAAAGTGAGGTCCGTATTCTATTTAGTTCGAATTAAATTAAGTATTTATACTCATAAAACTTGTTAATACTATAATTTACTCATACATGCATAGAATCTAACGCCATCTGTCATGTTGGAATCGCGAGGATGCGAGCTACATTAAGAAACGAGTTTGGAATCATTTGGAGATCGTTTTGAATTATAGAGAAATTAAACGTCTGATATAATCAACCAACGTTAATCGTTATTCAACGATTAACGATCAAGGTGTGTAAACTCACTAACTTTGTCCAGTTTTATAAATTTTTGAACAATATTTAATATTGATAAATGATGATTGAAATGTTTGTGTGATAATTGTTTGGATGATTTTCTAATTAGTTGGAAGACATTAAATATACAGTAATATATATAAATCATTGATTGAATACCGATTCTGTTTGTTAATATATTCCTTATTGATATAAAATTGATGTTTATTATGTTGATTAACATCTTTGGATGTAGGGAAACAGGTTGGTGGGACCCAATTGGATTCCTCAACAATTATATCGTTGTTTATCATATATTGCATTATATGATGTGACTAATAATCGACGATTGATTATTATGTGTTATGGGATGTTTGAATAACACTGACGTTGAAATAATTAGTATTTAAATACCGTAAAAATATATTCGAATAAAATGGAAAATGAGTTTGAGTTTTAAAAAGAAAAAATTGTTTTTAAATTAGAAATGAAATTTGGAATGGGAAAAAATATAATAGTTTTATTTTAATAATAAAACAAGTGGTTTGATTTATAAACCATAACACCCCAACTCCGCTAGGGTCACTCATAAAGGGAATGCACTAGTTTTGGAGGAGCGTTATTGAGGTAAACAAACGCTGAAATATCACAAGAAAGAACATTATAAAACAGCGGAAGAATCAAAAGATAAATTTCATTACTTTCAAAAAGAGTCAAAAACTTTAACATCAAATAGCCAAGGTTGTTATTTTCCATTACATTAAATTCTTTCTTGCATAAATAAAGAAGCATAATCTTAAAACAACAAAAGTAGCTTAATTCTCCAAAGGTAGCAGAAATGCAGCCATAGCATAGCTCAAGATCAAACCGTACATGAACTGAACCGAAAGCAAACGAAATCCAAGCTAAGTGCTAGAGTTTCCTCCCTGAGAACCTGGGGGGAAACAGAAGAAAAAGAGGCAAAAGAAAACGGGTCAGTCAGAAAGACTGGTAAGTCCAAGTGATTTTCAGCATAAAAATAGATAAAGGTAACATGACATGTATAAACTGAAAGTAAACATAAGGATGCTGTCAAGATGGGCAAGATAGACTAAGATAACATGATAAGTCAAGTATAAATCAAGTATAGCATCGCATATTCAAGGTTCGCTGCATCAACTGTACTAGAATCCCAAACCCATGTCTTATATAAATCATGAAATAATCCATTGGCCCAATATCATGAAATGACCCATTTCTAGGTCCAACGAAACTATCCACTAGTCGATCGCCTCCCCACAAGTTCTAGCTCGTCATGTGTCTATGTCATACGGCCCTATCACGAATGTAGCCACCTGTGCTAGGTCCACCATAGGGTGTATCAAGCCCTATGGTGCCAACTACTGACACGAATCAAGCATGCACAGATAAACCTACTGATGCCCAATGCCTGCTTTTTCAACTCCGGGCCACGTGCACGACCATAGCCCGCCTGAACCTACACTGGCGCACCAACACAGCCGTCGTTCTGGTCGCTTACAACCAGCCCAGTAATCGTGCCCCACCCTGCCTAGTTCCAGGGTATCATGATACTTATAGTGGGTTACTGCTAAAATGGACCGCGTAACTTGGGTTTTTGTCTAATAGGTTAAGTGTTGTCATTTAAATTCGTGACTTAACCCTTATCAGTCTAGCATGTCAAGTTGGTTAAGTGTTGTCATTCAAGTTCGTGACTTAACCCGCCTGCGAATCATGTATCAAGTTGGTTAAGTGTTGTCTTATATGTTCATGACTTAACCCTATCATGTGGCATTAATTCATTAATGCACCCTAACCTCTCACATCAGACTTGTTGTTGAGGTCACTGGATATGTCGGGCGGTTCCGGACAGAATTACACCACAACTCAGTCTGACCTCGGGTTTTCAAGTGCGATGTGACCAACTACCCACATTGGATCCTATTGTTCGCAGTAACTGGATTTGCCGGGCGGTTCTGGGAAGAATTACACTGCAAATTCAACTCAACCTCGAGTTCGCCATTTTCAAATTCATTCTAGTGTCATGTCCATGTTCAAATTTCATATCAAGTTCGTGACAAGTTTAAGGCAAGTCTCATGTCCATATCCAGATTCAAGTTATAACAATGTTCATGCTTCATGGCGAGTTTCATACCAAGTTTCCAATAATTACCAATTTTTTCCAACGTTACCCCGTCTAAATATTAGGCTCACAATCTTAGCCTAATTTTCCGTTCGCATGATTTTTGGCATAATATTAGGCTAAAAACTTAGCCTAATTTAACGTACACAAAATTTGCATAAAGAAATTCATTAACATGACATAGGTGTAAACTTGGCATTCTTGGCATAGTCAGTATGAACACCATAGGTGTGTACTTGCAAAACAATCAACATGAATATCATAGGTGTGAACTTGCAACGTAGACTAAACCAACATACATATATGTGAATTTGCAACATAGACTAAATCAACTTACATATATGTGAACTTGCAAATCAATCACGAACATATGAATAAGTGTGAACTTGAAATATGATATAGGTTTAACATATATACATAAACATGTAGATCTAGCATTTGGTCACATATGTGATATGATTTCACAACCTAAAACTTGCATAACATGATAAACTACACAACTTGTCATCACGGGTTATACTCCAAGTTCATATACATATGAATGGACTTATTCATTAATTCCCAATTCAACATTATGATAAAATAGAACCATAGGCGTAGATTAGCATAATAAACATTGTTGTATTATCAAATTATTTCCAAGCATTGACCTAACTGAATAAATTGATTAAAACATCGCAGGCATAACATTATGAACATGAAAAGGTTTGAATAATAATTTAGATTCAAGAACACGGATAGATCTAATTTAAATAGAAAAATCCCAAAAATCAAGACAAATAAAGAAAATAGGTCTGAATAGAAAATCAAACTTAGATCCAATTTCATAGTCATAATTCTAGGCAATAACCTCATAGGTGATTAGCCACAATTGTCCTTGTCATAGTTATAGGCAATAGTCTTATATTCACAGTCATAGGCATAGGCATAGTCTTATGTTCACCATCATAGTCATAGGCACAGTCTTATGTTCACCATCATAGTCATAGGCATAGGCATAGTCTTATGTTCACAGTCATAGGCATAGTCATTGTCTTATGTTCACAGTCATAGGCGTAGTCATAGTCTTATGTTCACAGTCATAGGCATAGTCATAGTCTTAGGTTCACAGTCATAGGCGTAGTCATAGTCCTATGCCATTAACAATAGTTTCAGCGTCGTAGACAATATTCCCAATAGTCAAGATCCAAGAAGAAAACAAGAATAGATATGAATCATACATAAATCAATTCCAATTTAACATGCCTATATTAGATTTATAGTTTTTATCTAAAAGTAACTAGAACTTACAGATCGTGGTTTAAGAAATTTAGATGAAGAAGTCAAGTCTAAAAATTTATTGTAGAACGTTGTGGTGTCGCTAATCTATTCTCTTGAATTGTTGTAGAAGCGTTGATCTTTGATTTGAATCAAGTTTGAATGCTTAAGCTTTAATTTGGAGGCGGCGACCATGGTTCAAGGTGTAAATTAGCAGCATGGCAGTGTAAGAATGATTTGTATGAATTAGGCTAGGTATTAGGATATATTTATAGGTGTAGGAAGTAGTTTAGGTCCTTAGATTAACCATAGAATCAATCCGGACGATCAAAACACGTCTCAGGCTTCAAAAATGGGTTCTGGGTCAAAACAGGTCGACCAGGTCGACCTGTAAGGGGGGGAGGTCGACCATATGGTCGACCTGGGGGGTAGGTCGACCACATGGTCGACCTGACCCCCAGGTCGACCCCCAAGTCGACCTGACCCCCAGGTCGACCCCCAAGTCGACCTGCCCGGTCTGAAATTTGCTGAATCTTCTACAGGCCATAACTTCTTCATCCGGACTCCGATTTTCGAAAACTCAAACTCTATTTCATGCAGAATTCCGAGACGAACGCAGTGGCCTAACCCATTTCCCTTGATTCTTAATTTAAAATTTAATTCTGCCTTGATTTATGGTTTTAACATGTTATAAAAATTCGGGTTTTACATTCTTCCCTCCTTAAAAGATTTCGTCCACGAAATCTTCAAGTTAGGAAGAATGTGTCCTACCATCCAATCATCCATCTACTCAATCATCAATCACAGACATCCATTATCCTTAGGAGATTTCTAATGTTGTATGAACATATGCAGAAAGTGTGTGTATATGTTCCTTATCTAATGCAAATGATCAGGCCTGATTGATCTTCCTAATGCAAAATATGTTTAGTGTCATGAATCCAACATGTATGCAAATATTCCTAGTCACATAAACACTATATGTGTGCACAAACATCCGTCCATATGCAACATCCACATGATAACACATTCAATTTCATCCATACACAAGTATAAACACTCATGCATATGCAATATGAAAATGCATATGAGCCGATCTAGTGCCTAATGTGTGTTATGCAACCACGAGCAACCACTTGCGACCACTTGCAACCATTTGCAAACATCAACCATACAATGTTTCTGTAACAACCTAGAATTTGGGGCCAATTTAAAATTTTCATTTTAGAGATTTTAAGGGTGATTAATAAATTATTTTAAATAAAAAAAACTAGAAATCTATTTTAATTGAATTTAATATGAATATATTTAATTTAATTATAAAAGGAATCAGAAATAGCACGGTAGTTTGAAAAGTCAAAGCTAAACTTTGACTGACTGTACAGGATGCAGGATAAATCGGATTTTGGTGAAACCAAAAATATTTAAATCTGTTAATAAATATATTTCTAACGAATCTGAAAAATCGAAGTTTCATAGCGGGAGTCAAAAGTTATGGCCAAATGAATTTTCAGAAAGGTCGCTATAGAGATTATATCGCCCTTGAAAATAGACATTTTGCATATGACCTTAGAATTCGACATAACTACTTTTGTTGGATCCGGAATGTCAAATTATTGCTAGGTTTCAAATTTCATAATTTTTGAAGTTAATATGTGAGCGTGGAAAAGGAAAATGTGTTTTGGTCAATTACAGTTAAATTGGATCGACCAGAAAATGGCCATTTTCCAAACGATCTCAGAATTTGACGAAATTAGTTTTGTTATGACCGTAACGTCAAAACATAACCAAAAATAATTTTCTGGATTTTTCTAAGTTCGTATTTGACCCCGGTAAAATTAGAAAGTACGTTCATATTAAATATAAAAGATTAATTTAAAAAATAAAGGAAACATGCTGTAAACTTCAGAATTAGACTTCAACACTAGCGCCATTGCGTTCAGAAGACGTCAAAACCTATTGTTCGACAGTCATTGGGCTCCGTTTGGTGATCGGACGAAAAACTCTAATTTCTGGAATTAATTAAATTAAAAATAAAAAGGAAATACCCTAGAATACACGTATAAATACTACGCTACAGTACTTCTTCTTCCCGATTCCCTGAAACCCACAGCCGCCTACCCTTCTAAACTTCTCTCTTCTTTTTCTCCAAATCCATGGAGAATTAACATATGCCCTTTTGGACTTTTTTGAAGCTCTCATCAATCTCTTCGATCCTGCACCAAAACCGGAGCATCTCATCACCCATAGCCGCCGCCCCGACCACCTGAACCCACCGCCTTCTTCCCTTCGCCGGGCCTACCATGCTGCGCCACACCCCACCCCCTTCCTGGCGCACGTGCGCCACTCCAAGCCGGTCCTTCTCCAACAAACCGTTCTGAAAACCATCAACTACAACTCCCGAAAATCGAATTCAAAGTTTTGAACTTTCTGAAATTCAAGGTAAATTTCAATTTCAGATTTGCGACGCTTTTATATGTCGCAGTAACAGTTGTAAAAAGTTGGTTTCTAATTTATACATATGAACTTCAAATTAAAACCTTTCAGATCTGAAACCGCCGTGACTTTGAACACGAGATCTGATCAAGTTCGAACCTTTATTTCAAATCCAAGAAAGGTGAGAATTTATTTTTAACGAAATTTAATTAATTTAATTATTAGGCTTGCATTATGTGAAGTTTGAATGGCAAATATAAATGGATCTGCGATGGATGTTATTCTAAGTTATGGATCTGAATTGTTTGTGATGTTATGATATTAGATCTGAAAATTTAAGTGTTAGATCTGGGTTTGGTGATTTATTAGGATCATTTATTTGTTAATCTTGTCAATCATGGTTTGTTGATATTCACGGACCATATGTCTACATGTAAGAACACACCCTTATTTATTCTCAGAATTGAGTTAGAACTCTCAACTCGAGATTAACTTCATGTTATTAATTTGATTTGATCCCTTTGATTATTTAAATTATTGTTGGTGGTTGGATTGGACATGAAATATGGGACATGAAATATTGGACATTGGACATGAGATATTGAAAAAGAAAAGAATAAAATAAAAGTAAAAAATAAAAAAATAAAAAAATGAATTTGCATTACAAATAAAGAATTACATTTTTTATGTAATTAAGATAAGGATTTACATTGGAGATAAAAAAACTACATTTTTATATGTAATTAGAAATGTGAATTTGCATTGTAAAATAAAGTTTCACTTTTACATGTAATTAGAAATGTGAATTTACATTGTAAAATAAAGTTTCACTTTTACAAGTAATTAGAAATGTGAATTTACATTGTAAAATAAAGTTTCACTTTTATATGTAATTACAAATGACAATTTACACTGTAAGTTAAAAGTACATTTTATACATATATAATTAGAAATGAGAATTTACATTGCGATTAAAAATTACATTTTATATTTAATTAGGGAAGAGGAATTCAAAATGTAAATGAAATTTCATATTTTAATATATGAAAATAAGAAAAAAAACAAGCAGATTTGGAAGGTGTAATTAAAATTACAGTGGTATCAGAGCCAATACCTAACAGGAATTGTGGCTCCTATGTGGACCATGGCGCACCTGGATGAGGTGTTTGTGAGCTCATCTCTTACTAACGCCGAGGCCTTTTGAGGAACAAAACCCCACACCTATAAGGTGGCTAAGCTGGGGACAATATCTTGTGTGAACGGAGGTGCGAGTTGTTACAGAATCTTAGTACCGCATATCACCCTCAGACTGATGGCCAAACTGAGAGGGTGAATCGCATTCTTGAAGATTTATTGCGAGCTTGTATACTTGATTTTGGAGGCTCTTGGGAGGATCATTTGCATGTTGTTGAATAATCATATAACAATAGCTATTAAGCAAGTTTGAAGATGTCCCCATTTGAAGCCTTATATGGTAGGCCATTTAGATCGCCATCATGCTAGGTTGAAAAAGGAAATCATCTCGTTTTAGATCCAGACATGGTTCGAGAAGCTTCGGACAAAATTGATTTTATTAAAAAGCGATTATTGGCCGCCCAAAGTAGACAAAAGAGCTATGCAGATGTAAGAAGGAGAGCATTGGCTTTTGAAGTGGGTGACTATGTCTATTTGAAAGTTGCTCCAATGCGAGGTGTAATCTGTTTTGGAAAGACAGGAAAATTAGCACCTAAATTCATCGGTCCCTTTCCTATTCTTGAGAAGATTGGTACTCTAGCTTACAGAATTCAGATGCCCGACTTGTTGCCTGGAGTGCACGATGTATTCCATGTATCTCAACTTCGAAGGCATGTCCATGATCCAGATCTGGTGGTAGAGGAAGCTGCACATCAAGATTTGGAGATTACCCTAAGCCTTGCAGTGAAAAGGGAGCCTTTGAAAATTATTGGCAAAGAGACTAGAGAGCCGAGGAATAAAAGAATTAACCTAGTCAAGGTGCAATGGAGCGGTGATCCTAGAGACTGCACTTGGGAAACTAAGGAGAGTATCAAAAAGGCCTATCCCAAATGCAGAGTGGATATCTCTGATTAGATTTTGTTTTGAGGTACGCTTAATCATTTCAGCATTCTCCTTATTGCTCCCTAATCTTCTATTTTCCTTTTTCCTTTTCGAGGACAAAAAGTTCTTAAGCGGGGGAGATTGTAACAACCCAGAATTTGGGGCCAATTTAAAATTTTCATTTTAGAGATTTTAAGGGTGATTAATAAATTATTTTAAATAAAAAAACTAGAAATCTATTTTAGTTGAATTTAATATTAATATATTTAATTTAATTATAAAAGGAATTAGAAATAGCACAGTAGTTTGAAAAGTCAAAGCTGAACTTTGACTGTACAGGATGCAGGATAAATCGGATTTTGGTGAAACCAAAAACATTTAAATCTGTTAATAAATATCTTTCTAATGAATCTGAAAAATTGAAGTTTCATAGCGGGAGTCAAAAGTTATGGTCAAATGAATTTTCAGAAAGGTCGCTATAGAGATTATATCGCCTTGAAAATATACTTTTTGCATACGACCTCAGAATTCGACGAAACCACTTTTGTTGGATCCGGAATGTCAAATTATTGCTAGGTTTCAAATTTCATAATTTTTGAAGTTAATATGTGAGCATGGCAAAGGAAAATGTGTTTTGGTCAATTATAGTTAAATTAGATCGACCAGAAAATGGCCATTTTCCAAACGATCTCAAAATTTGACGAAATTAGTTTTGTCAGGACCGTATCGTCAAAACATAACCAAAAATAATTTTCCGGATTTTTCTGAGTTCGTCTGTGACCCCAGTAAAATTAGAAAGTACGTTCGAATTAAATATAAAAGATATATTTTAAAAATAAAGGAAACATGCTGTAAACTTCAGAATTAGACTTCGACACTAGCGCCATTGCATTCAGAAGATGTCAAAACCTATTGTTCGACAGTCGTTGGGCTCCGTTTGGTGATCGGATGAAAAACTCTAATTTCTGGAATTAATTAAATTAAAAATAAAAAGGAAATACCCTAGAATACACGTATAGATACTACGCTACAGTACTTCTTCTTCCCGATTCCCTGAAACCCATAGCCGCCTACCCTTCTAGACTTCTCTCTTCTTTTTCTCCAAATCCATAGAGAATTAACATATGCCCTTTTGGACTTTTTTGAAGCTCTCATCAATCTCTTCGATCCTATACCAAAACCGGAGCCTCTCATCACCCATAGCCGCCGTCCCGACCACCTGGACCCACCGCCTTCTTCCCTCCGCCGGGCCTACCACGCTGCGCCGCACCCTACCCCTTCCTGGCACACATGCGCCACTCCAAGCCGGTCCTTCTCCAACAAACCGTTCTGAAAACCATCAACTACATCTCACGAAAATCGAATTCAAAGTTTTGAACTTTCTGAAGTTCAAGGGAAATTTCAATTTCAGATTTGCGACGCTTTTAAATGTCGCAGAAACAGTTGTAAAACGTTGGTTTCTAATTTATACATTTGAATTTCAAGTTAAAACCTTTCAGATCCGAAACCGCCGTGACTTTGAACACGAGATCTGATCAAGTTCAAACCTTTATTTCAAATCCAAGCAAGGTGAGAATTTATTTTTAATTAAATTTAATTAGTTTAACTATTATTCTTGTGTTATGTGAAGTTTGAATGGCAAATATAAATGGATCTGCGATGGATGTTATTCTAAGTTATGGATCTGAATTGTTTGTGATGTTATGATATTAGATCTGAAAATTTAAGTGTTAGATCTGGGTTTGGTGATTTATTAGGATCATTTATTTGTTAATCTTGTCAATCATGGTTTGTTGATATTCACGGACCATATGTCTACATGCAAGAACGCACCCTTAGTTATTCTTAGAATTGAACTAGAACTCTCAACTCGAGGTTAACTTCATATTATTAATTTAATTCGATCCCTTTGATTATTTAAATTATTGTTGGTGGTTGGATTGGACATGAAATATGGGACATGAAATATTGGACATGAAATATTGGACATGAAATATTGAAAAAGAAAAAAATAAAATAAAAAAAATAAAAAAATAAAAAAATGAATTTGCATTGCAAATAAAGAATTACATTTTTTTTATGTAATTAAGATAAGGATTTACATTGGAGATTAAAAAAATTACATTTTTATATGTAATTAGAAATGTGAATTTACATTGTAAAATAAAGTTTCACTTTTATATGTAATTAGAAATGTGAATTTACATTGTAAAATAAAGTTTCACTTTTATATGTAATTAGAAATGTGAATTTACATTGTAAAATAAAGTTTCACTTTTATATATAATTAGAAATGACAATTTACACTGTAAGTTAAAAAGTACATTTTTTTATATATATAACTAGAAATGAGAATTTACATTGCGATTAAAAATTACATTTTATATGTAATTAGGGAAGAGGAATTCACAATGTAAATGAAATTACATATTTTAATATATGAAAATAATATTAAAAAAACAAGCAGATTTGGATGGTGTAATTAAAATTACAGTGGTATCAGAGCCAATACCCAGCCGGAATTGTGGCTCCTGTGTGGACCATGTCGCACCTGGATGAGGTGTTTGTGAGCTCATCTCTTACTAACGCTGAGACCTTTTGAGGAACAAAAACCCACACCTATAAGGTGGCTAAGCTGGGGACAATATCTTGTGTGAACGGAGGTGCGGGTTGTTACAGTTTCAATCACATGTTTACATCCAAAAGGGTTCTACCTAAGGTTCTCAAGATAGGATTTAGAAGATAAACAAGATAAAACAAAGCATCTAGGAGAAGAAGTTAAAGATGTACCCCCAGAAGGTCCTGCTTGCGGGGCTTGCCCTTGCTTCTTAGGGCAGTTCTTGCTGATGTGTCCAAGCTTACCACATTGAAAACACGCACCTATCTTCTTCTTCCTTCTTTTACAATCCTTGATAACATGCCCAACTATACCACAGAAGTTGCACTTCCTCTTATCACATGACTTGTTATTATTGTTGTCGTTGTTCTCGCCTCCCTTCTGGAAGCCTTTCTTCCCGTTCTGAGACTCATCCGCCTTAACTTATTACTCTTACCTTTCCTATGTAACATGTTAACAAGCCTCACGGAAACTATCTCCATCGTACGGAAAACCCTCTACGAAGCTAGAAAGAAGATTAGCCGTAGATAAAAACTACTGTGACTATAGATGGATAAAAGAAAGGAAAAGAGATTCAAACGAGGAAACAAAGGATAGTGCTAGTGGCTTTTGGGGAATAGCCTTTAAATAAAACAAGACTTTTTCTTGAAAAATGCTTCTTTGTAAACGGTTTTGAAAATAATTTCAGAAGGTTTTAAAAACTTTTTCCCAGTCTGGTAACCTTCTGCTCTGATATCAAATGTAACAGCCCACCTCTGCTAGGGTCACTCATAAAGGGAATGCACTAGTTTTGGAGGAGCATTATAGAGGTAAACAAACGCAGAAATATAACAAGAAAGAACATAGATAAAATAGCGGAAGAATCAAAAGATAAATTTCATTACTTTTAAAAAGAGTCAAAACCTTTTACATCAAATAGCCAAGGTCATTATTTCCCATTATAGCAAATTCTGTCTTGCATAAATAAAGAAGCATAATTTTAAAACAACAAAAGTAGCTTAATTCCCCAAAGGTAGCAGAAATGCAGACATAGCATAGTTCAAGATCAAACCGTACATGAGCTGAACCGAAAGCAAACAAAATCCAAGCTAAGTGCTAGAGTTTCCTCCCTAAGAATCTGGGGGGTAACGGAAGAAAAAGAGGCGAAAGAAAACGGGTCAGTCATAAAGACTGGTAAGTCCAAGTGACTTTCAGCATAAAAATAGATAAAGGTAACATGACATGTATAAACTGAAAGTAAACATAAGGATGCTGTCAAGATGGGCAAGATAGACTAAGATAACATGATAAATCAAGTATAAATCAAGTATAACATCACATATTCAAGGTTCGCTGCATCAACTGTACTAGAATCCCAAACCCATGTCTTATATAAATCATGAAATAATCCCTTGGCCCAATATCATGAAATGACCCATTTCTAGGTCCAACGAAACGATCCACTAGTCGATTGGCTCCCTACAAGTTCTAGCTCATCATGTGTCTGTGTCATACGGCCATATCACGAATGTAGTCACCTGTGCTAGGTCCACCATAGGGTGTATCAAGCCCTATGGTGCCAACCACCGACACGAATCAAGCATGCACAGATAAACCTATTGATGCCCAATGCCTTCTTTTTCAACTCTGGATCACGAGCACGACCATAGCCCGCTTGAACCTACACTGGTGCACCAACACATCCATCGTTCTAGTCGCTTATAATCAGCCCAGTAATCGTGCCCCAACCTGCCTAGTTCCAGGGTACCATGATACGTCTAGTGGGTTACTGCTGAAATGGACCTCGTAACTAGGGTTTTCATTCCAATAGGTTAAGTATTGTCATTTAAATTCGTGATATCAGTCTAGCATGTCAAGTTGGTTAAGTGTTGTCATTCAGGTTCGTGACTTAACCCGCCAACGAATCATGTATCAAGTTGGTTAAGTGTTGTCTTTCATGTTCATGACTTAACCCTATCATGTGGCATTAATTCATTAATGCACCCCAACCTCTCACATCAGACCTGTTGTGGTGGTCACTGGATATGCCGGGCGGTTCCGGGCAGAATTACACCACAGCTCAGTCTGACCTCGGGTTTTCAATTGCGATGTGACCAACTACCCACATTGTATCCTATTGTTTGCAGTAACTGGATTTGTCAGGCAGTTCCGGGCAGAGTTACACTGCAAACTCAACCCAATCTCGAGTTGGCCATTTTCAAGTTCATTCTAGTGTCATGTCCATGTTCTAATTTCATATCAAGTTCATGACAATTTCAAGGCTAGTCTCATGTCCATATCCAGATTCAAGTTATAACAATGTTCATGTTTCATGGCGAGTTTCATACCAAGTTTCCTATAATTACCAATTTTTCCCAACATTACCCCGTCTAAATATTAGGCTAACAATCTTAGCCTAATTTTTTGTCCGCATGATTTTTGGCATAATATTAGGCTAAAAACTTAGTCTAATTTAACATACACAAAATTTTCATAAAGAAATTCATTAACATGACATAGGTGTAATCTTGGAATTCTTGGCATAGTCAATATGAACATTATAGGTGTGAACTTGCAAAACAATCAACATGAATATCATAGGTGTGAACATGCAACGTAGACTAAACCAACATACGTATATGTGAATTTGCAACATAGACTAAATCAACTTACATATATGCGAACTTGCAAATCAATCATGAACATATGAATAAGTGTGAACCTGAAATATGACATAGGTTTAACATATACACATAAACATGTAGATCTAACATTTGGTCACATATGTGATATGATTTCACAACCTAAAACTTGCATAACATGATAAAGTACACAACTTGTCATCACGGGTTATACTCCAAGTTCATATACATAAGAATGGACTTATTCATTATTTCCCAATTCAACATGATGATAAAATAGAACAACATGCATAGATCAGCATAATAAACATTGCTCTATTATCAATTTATTTACCAGGCATTACTTAACTGAATAAATTGATTAAAACATCGCAGGCATAACATTATGAACATGAAAAGGTTTGAATAATAATCTAGATTCAAGAACACGAATAGATCTAACTTAAATTGAAAAATCCTCAAAATCAAGACAAATAAAGAAAATAGGTCTGAATAGAAACTCAAGCTTAAATCCAATTTCATAGTCATAATTCTGGGCAATAACCTCATAGGTGATTAGCCACAATTGTCCTTGTCATAGTTATAGGCAATAGTATTATATTCACAGTCACAGGCATAGGCATAGTTTTATGTTCACCGTCATAGTCATAGGCATAGTCTTATGTTCACCGTCATAGTCATAGGCATAGTCTTATGTTCACAGTCATAGGCGTGGTCATAGTCTTATGTTCACAGCCATAGGCGTAGTCATAGTCTTATGTTCGCAGTCATAGTCTTATGTCATTAACAATAGTTTCAACGTCGTAGACAATATTCCCAATAGTCAAGATCCAAGAAGAAAACAAGAATAGATATGAATCATACATAAATCAATTCCAATTTAACATGCCCATATTAGATTTATAGTTTTTATCTAAAAGTAACTGGAACTTACAGATCGTGGTCTAAGAAATTTAGATGCAGAAGTCAAGTCTAGAAATTTGTCGTAGAACGTTGCGGTGTCACTGATCTATTCTCTTGAATTGTTGTAGAAGCGTTGATCTTTGATTTGAATCGAGTTTGAATGCTTGAGCTTTAATTTGGAGGCGACGACCATGGTTCAAGGGGTAAATTAGCAGCATAGCAGTGTAAGAATGATTTGTATGAATTAGGCTAGGTCTTAGGATGTATTTATAGGTGTATCTACTAGTTTAGGCCCTTAGATTAACCCTAGAATCAATCTGGACCATCAAAACACGTCTTAGGCTTCAAAAATGGGTTCTGTGTCAAAACAGGCCGACCAGGTCGACCTATAAGGGGGAGTCGACTGTATGGTCGACCTGGGGGGTAGGTCGACCCCTAAGTCGACCACATGGTAGACCCCCAAGTCGACCTGCCTGGTCTGAAATTTGCTAAATCTTCTACAGGCCATAACTTCTTCATACAGACTCCGATTTTCGAAAACTCAGACTCTATTTCATGCAGAATTCCGAGACGAACGCAATGGCATAACCCGTTTCCCTTGATTCTTAATTTAAAATTTAATTTTGCCTTGATTTATGGTTTTAACATGTTATAAAAATTTGGGTTGTTACATAAACAATGTTCATAAATAAAGTAAAATAAATTATCATTGGATAATTTCGGAATATAAATTCAAAGGTGAATTTAAAAGGGAGAATTAGGAATCGATTTGAAAAGGAAATGTCCAAATTTGTTTTGACATTTAGAATGTAATTGTAATTGAAATAAATTCATAAGGATTTATAATTGGTATTCACTATGTCGAAGTTCATAAAAATAATCAATTTTTAGAAATAATATATTATATAAATCAAAATTTGACAAGATAAATAATATTTGGTCTAAAAATCAATAATTTATAATCGAATGTGTAATCGAGATTTAGTTATAAATTTAATATATAATTAACAAAAAGTAGACATATAATGGAATTTATGAAGTGGATTATGAATATGAATTTATAAAAGAACTTGGTAGATGGAATTTTAAACTGCAATGGTATTTATTATTTAAATCAAGATTTGATTTAACAAAATGAGTCCTGATTTCTGTAGAGGAATAATATTCACAATTTAAAGCGAATATTGATTTAAAAGCAGCCGTTTTGCAGATTAAATGGGTTATAAAAGTGTAATAACCCGGAAAATTATACCCAATTTAAAATTTTTATTTTAAGGAAATTTTGTTAGAAAATGCGTCAGAATTTAAAAGTTCCATTTTTTTATTATTTAAATTATTGAATTTAAATTTTCCATTAATGAAATTTATTAATTCATGTTAACGGACTAATATTTATCTTAAAGATTTATTTGAACTTTATACTCAATTAGTTAAATGTTAGATTGGTTGTCCATGTTTTATCTTTCATAACTAAGTGTAACATTAGATTTGATAGTTTATATATATACGTTATATATATATATATTATTTTGAGATGACATTAATAATTAAAGTCCCTTTAATTACACTTTCTTACAGAATTGGAAACGTTAGCTAGATGTATATCTGCCTAAATATGCATGTCCTTATTCATTTGCTATACTTAATTATTTTTATTGATATTTTTATGGTAATAAATAATTTTTAAAAAAAACAATCAAGGACATTCATTTGCATTTATTCCATGTCACTAAGGCAATTCAAAATTTGTACCACATATAGATTTACTTCCATCTTAATGGATTTTGCTTCTTTTTTTTATAACAAATATTTAATTGTTTAGAATATTAAAATTTTAGTTAACTAAAATTCTTCCTCATTCATTCTTAACTCGTATTAGTAATTCTCTTTGGTATAGAATTATAATTTTCATGTAAATGTTTATGTTTACCTTTTTCTAAAATTCTAAAGCACCAAATTACAAATTTTAATGGTTGAAACATGCATGGGAAACTTCAATAGCAGTCTCTTGCTATGCACAAGCTCATTATTTAACCTAATGTATTTTTATATGGTATGAAATAATATATTAGCATTCTTATTCATTGTTTTTTTTCTCAACTCATATCCTCATTTCTCCTTAATTAAAGGTCCTATTTTCATTCAAGCTCCTATATTCCCTTTTACTTTTATATGAAGACAATAGCATTAAACACCAAATTTAACGAATGAAATATGTGGTGGTTTTGTAGTCTATTGTTCAGCTTAAGTTAATATTTCATTTAATAACACACACACGTATTATCTATCTATTTTATTATACATAAAATTTAATATTGGACTTTCTAATTCCCTCTTTACATTTATTCCCACATCAAATTAACCTTCCACAACAATTTAAGATACAATTCTGCCACCGAACCATTTTGTAATCTCACTTTCAAAATTTAATTTCATATTAGAAATACAATTAATGGTTGTTAAATACAGCCGCTGGCATGGAAGTGGTCTATTCAAATTCTTAATCAATTTTATTTATTTATGGTTGTTAAATATATGAAGTTTGTCAAACATAGGCAGTTTCCCTTAGTTATATATATTTATTTATTAACAAAGAAATTTAATAATGAACATTTTAGCTTTTCTTTCTACGTTGACTGAATTAAGCTCCTAAAGCGGTTTGAGGTTTAATTTTGCATTTGACACATTTCAAGTTTCTATTTCAAGGATTCATTTCATATTAGTAAATATGATTAATGGTTATTAAATTGGGTTTATGAATGTGAATTGTTCAGATTCTCACTCTGTTAATCTCTCATTCAATCTTATTTAAAATACTCCTCTCTCATCATATTAAGGTCAAAATTCATCTGTCCCTCCATAAAATAATCGGAAAGTACACACACATTAATTTTTTTTTTCAAAAGGAAAAAAATGAGCGTTTGAATTTGAAAGTAATGAAAGATTATTAACATTAACAAATTAGCAAACTTCATTTAATAAAATAGGAAAACAAATGTGTGTGATAGAGAGGGATTAAATCAAGAGAGGGATTAAATCAAGAAAGGGAAATAATTAATATTACAACGGCAATGTTTCCTTTAAATTACCAATGCATGTCAATTAAGGACATCAAAAGAGAAATAATGGAAATAAATTGGACGTAGATAACTATTTCTAGAATGTGAACATACTTTTAAATGAAATAAATGCAGCCCAAATATGTAACCCCAATCCCACTTATACACAGCCACCACTAATCTGAATCGATGGCAGCCACGCTCCCTTATTCTTCCTCCTCTTTCTTCTAATTCCTTCATCAATTGAAAGCCCTTCCAATGCAAAAATGGTTCAACTCTTCATGACACACGGTGGCCAGGGCGGCAGCATGAAGTGGCAAGATTCGGGGTTGGTTTTCGAGGGTGGAGACAGCGGCGAGTTAGCCGAGACCTGGGAGGCGGGTTAGCGAGTCGAAGGCAGTCGATGTGAGGTGTGCCAAGATTGTGAGAACCGTGACTTCAAATACATTTTTTTTAAAAGAAAGCATTTGGGACAAATTCTTATCCAATCAAGGTGAGATTCTAATTTTAAATAATTAAGTTAATTGAATTATTAATTGTTATTTAAATAATCGAATGGTGAATGAAGTAGATTTGAGTTGTGATAATATTCTGAATGATGGTTTGTTCATTTGTATGTATAATTCCAGATTTGCTAGTTAAAAACTTCAGATCTGTATGTGAGGGAAGATTTGAATAATCATTTTTGTTTAATTTATTTGAACCATGCTTTGTTAAATTTTTTGAATCGTGTGTATATATATATATATATATATATATATATATATATATATATATAAAATATCACCTTGTTGTTAATTGTTTTGACTAGATCAAATATAATATTGATATGATGTTCGTAGGATGGAAATATGACGACATGAAAGAAATTACAATTATTTTTAATGTAATTAGGACATGTATTTTTCATTGCAATAGAAAGTATAATTATAGGTGATTAATTAAAATGAGAATTAGCATGTATAAAATTTACATTTCTTTGTAAAAAAAAAAAGAACAAAACATGAGTAGTGATTTTAATTTACATTTCTTTGTAAATTAAAAAAAGAACAAAACATGAGTAGTGATTTTATTTACATTTCTTTGTAAATAAATAAATAAAGAACAAAACATGACTAGTGAGAATGAGAATTTGTAATGTAAAATAAAAGTACATATTTCATATGTAGGTATGAATAAGAATTTGCAAGGTAAATTAAAAGTACATCTTTTTAATGTAAATAAAAAGTGAGAATTTATTTTTAATTTTATTAAATTAATTTTTATTCTTGCATCATGGGAAGATAAGAATCAAAAATAAACGGATCGACGAGGGATGTTATTATGAGTTATAGATCTGAATTGTTTGCGATGTTATGATTTAGATCTGAAATTTTAAGTGTTAGATGTGAGATTCTTTATCTAAATGTATTTATTAATTGAATTATTTAGTTTGCAATGTAAAAATAATACGATTACGATTCAGATCTGTTTTGTTTGGTCATATTTGGTGATGGTTGTTCTAAGTTTGTATGGATTGTATAGATCCATATGATTATCATTTTTATGTCATCATATTCCTTATGTTATCACTTGTGTTGTTTTGAATTGATAATGGAAACATGATTATCACTTCTTAGATTATCACTTGTGTTGTTTTGTATTAATCTAATTTATCATTTCAAAATAAAAGAAATATGATTGTCACATTCTTGTGTTATCGCTTTTGTACTAATCTAATTTATCAGTTCATAATAAAAGAGACATGGTACCATTGTTATGTTAGCATTTTTTTATTTAGTTGAATTGATCTAGATTATCAATTCAACTCTGTAAATAAAGTTTACGTTTATTTTTTATTTTATGTAAATTAAAATGAGAATGAGTATGTGTAGGAATTTTCACCGTATGTAAATTTACATTATTTTTAATGTAAATGAAATAGGAATTTTCACCGTATGTAAATTTACATTATTTTTAATGTAAATGAAATAGGAATTTTCACCGTATGTGAATTTACATTATTTTTAATGTAAATGAAATAGGAATTTTCACCGTATGTAAACTTACATTATTTTTAATATAAATGAAATAGGAATTTCACCGTAAGTAAAGTTTACATTTTTACTAATGTAAATATATAGAATATTCACTGTAAATAAAGTTTACATTTTTATTAATGTAAATATATAGGAATTACACCGTAGGATAAAAATTACATTTTTATATGTAAATTTTAAAGTGAATTAACGTTGTATGTTGAAAATCACATTTTTTCTTTGTAATTAAAAGGTGAATTTCATCATATGTCAAAATTTACATTTTTATATGTAAATTATAAAGTGAATTAACGTTGTATGTTGAAAATCACAATTTTCTTTGTAATTAAAAGGGTGAATTTCATCGTATGTCAAAATTTACATTTTTATATGTAAATTATAAAGTGAAATTATATTGTATGTTAAAATTTACATTTTTCTTTGTAATTAAAAGGTGAATTTCATCGTATATTAAAATTTACATTTTTATATGTAAATTATATAGGGAATTACACCGTAGGATAAAATTACATTTATTTTTATATGTAATTAAAACATGAATTTACATTGTGTGTTAAATATTACATTTTTATATGTAAGATCTATAGGAAAGTATACCGTATGACAAAAACTACATTTTTCAATGTAATTAAAGGATGAAATTTCATTGTGTTATAGAATTAACATTTTTCTTATATATATATATGTAAAAAAAATATCATGTTTTTAAAATGTGAATAGGAAGTAGAGTTTGCATTGTAATTAAACTTACGTTTTTATATGTAAGTTGAGAATGTACATTGGAGTTGAAATCTACATTTGTATATGTAATTTAAAAAGTAGAATTTTGAATGTATCAAAATTTACATTTGTGTTACATGTAAAATATATATATATATATATATATATATATATGTATATGTATATATATAGGAATTTGCATAGGAATTGAATTTACATTTTTATGTAAATAAAAAGGATGGAATCTACATTTTCAATGTAAGGAAAAGAATGAATTTAGTATGCGGTAATATTATCTTCATTTTCAAATGAATTAAAATTTGTTGAGTATTGGTGATTGTGTAGAGCGTTGTTTTAATCAAATGATGTCATTACGATTCAATGATTATATATATATATATATAATTAAAATTAAACGAATAGGGCGTGGTAGTTCGCGTTCTGAAATCGTACTTTTAAACGACTATACGGGAAGATCCGACCGTCGGATTTTCTTGAAACTGAAACCGTTAGGACCGTCTTGGAAAAATCTTTCCAACGATATATATAACATTAAGATCCGACGGTTAGATTCTGAGAAATGTAAAAATCAAGATTGGTTGAATGCAGCGCCATAGTCGCTCATGGACGTAAGGCGTCGTTATATAAAAAATTAATTATTTTAAATAATTAATATAGGAGTGAATCGTTAATGAAAATAATTATTAATGTATAAGAAGGATTTAAAAATATATATATATATATATATATACGAGGATTATTTGGAAATACCAAGTTCTCTCATTCTAAATAATCAAACAACATTAATTGAAGGATAAAGATGGTGAATGAAGACCGTAAATCTTCCCTCGAATGGACAACGATCGAGGCCTTGATTTGACTTGCTCCCAATTCAAAGGTCATGGTCATTGCCCAAACGTACGTGTTGGTTTCACGGGTTTGGTTTTCACTTAGACCAAGAGCATAAGCTACTAAATGGATTGTGTGTCTGACATCATACTCTATCAAATATCATGTTATTAATCTTTTGTCGAATGTATGGATGTTTGGTGGCGGGGAATTTATTCTTTTGCTTAACACCCGTTCATATATTTCGGCAAAGGGTTGGCAGTGCGGTATGAAGTGATGATGTGGCATGCTAAGGTGCATATGATCAAGGTTTTGTTGAAAAGCAGGCCTTGTGGGACGATCAAAGCATAGCCTGTTTAGGCATAGCTTTGTGTACAACGTGACTTCGCGAGCCTCACACACCGGTGGAGTCTAAAACGGGAGAAGGGAATGCAGGGAGAGCAGCACGTTTCTTTCTAGCTAGAAGTGGTGATTGGGTTTTAACACGGCCCAACATTTTACTTATGTGGATGATGGAATGAGGCGCCTCGGATGATAGGTCCTATAGGACTGGGAAACGTGTGTTCAGGAATAACTAATCCGCAACTCGTATGGCAGACCGGCCCTGCAGCTTTGTAAGGGTTCACTGCGGGGGATCCTGAGACATTAGCTAGAGTGTCTCGAATCGGTAGGAGCTCCTCCCTAGCCTTGACTCATGATGGAAACCAAAATCCAAATACGACCCTACGAATTTGATTGTATTACTAGTATGGAGGCATAGTAGTATGGGATACTATTCTTCCTAGGATTTCTACATTTACTTTGAAATGTTTTAATATATACTAATAGTAATATTACACTCGTATTTGCCGTATTTAGCATGTTTAATCACTATAAGGTAAAACCCTATCCTCTGGTTTGTGTTGCATTGTGTGATGGGACCTGGGTCTTATGGTGATTCCATTTTTCTAAAAAGCATAACGTTGTTGTACGATTTACTTATCATTTATTCTGACACTTTTATGCACGACAATCCATTAGAGCAAACCCGTTCCGCATTAGCGGCGTGGTCTTTGGATTTTCCCTATTAA
The DNA here is from genome assembly GCA_030737875.1 of Allium sativum. Taxonomy (NCBI): domain Eukaryota; kingdom Viridiplantae; phylum Streptophyta; class Magnoliopsida; order Asparagales; family Amaryllidaceae; genus Allium; species Allium sativum. Next base: position 28,125 of record JASFAX010004849.1, read on the forward strand.
TAGTGATTTATTAGTTAAGAATTCTCACACCAGTCCCACGACTGACCCGTTGTTTGTTTCCACCTTTTTGCAAAATTGGGTGCCCTTTCTTCCACACGGGCAGTCGAGTAGTTTGTCTACAGGTCCTTATCTCGAGCAGGATTCTGGATTGATGCTCAAAGCTGTGTCCAGGGCTTAGAAAAGTCTTCCGCTGCAATGTAATAAATGTAGAATTTATCTTCCGTTGTATTTTATTTTATTCGATGTACTATGATATTCTGTACTCTGATGTTATAATATCATGATGTAATAAAAGTCTGCTGTTATTGTTCTAATTTGTTGTATTCCCAAAGTTAACGTATTTGGGTTTTGAACGGTCTTGGCCGATTTTGCGATCGATCAGGTCTAGGCGAAATCCGAGCCGTTACAAAAAGAAATTGATAAATATTTGAAGTGATAAGTTCAAAAATTAAATTAGAAATCGAGTTAACCTGAAATAATGAGTTTATTCCAATGTTTGGAATGTTAATCGAATAGAGTCTATTTGAAAGAGAGTTATGAATTAAAATTCGATTATATCAAATTTCGAAAAGTACTATTTACTTTCCGTTTTATCAAGATTTATTTATTTATTAATCAATTATCTATTTATTTATTCATATTAATGAATAAGAGTTACATTTTAAACTTAATATTATTTAAGTACGGATTATAACGCTATAGTTACAATCAATAATTTTCGTTGAAGAAGTAGACTCGTAAACAGAATCCGAGAGTCGAGTTGGCAATGAATTGATAAGAAATTTAGAAATGAAAGAGGTAATCAAAAAATGAATGGAAATTTGTTGTGTTAAATGGTTCCTTGATTGTTGATCTAAAGTTGGTTTATTCCTTTGGGGTTAATACTTATGGAGTTATTCTCTTACTAATTTACGGTTAGGGATTGACGGACATGAATGGATAGTGGTGCTTGAATATAAGAAATGGAAATGTTTTTCAATGACAATATTTATTTTCTAAACATGGAAAATAAGAAATTGGAAATATATGGAAATGTTTTTCTGATGTTAATAAGAAATATGTTCTGGAATATATAAAATAAATAGTTTAAACTAGATGGAAATTTTTTCCAAGAATCGAGATGAAAGGGAATTGGAAAAGAATAAATTACTGATAAATCTATTTCAAGGGGCTTAGTGTTGATTTATGGTTGATTGATATAATTTCCATTTGGAAATAAGATCTTTGGTTGTATGGATGTTTTCATTTGATAGTTAAATCATCGGCTATAAAAGTTATGACTATTTTTTCGCTGTCAATACGTAGAGACCGGGATTAAATTTATTATCTGAAAACCACTTCGTATAGACATTTGCGTTGAGAATCAAATATGATGAAGATAATTGAAGATGGAGTTTATGCAAGGGATGTTCTGGCGATCCAAGGTGGAAATTGCCTAAAATGGATTTACATAATAGTGCCTTCGGTTTGTCTAGTCCTAGGACAACGTGAATGGACAGATGTCTGACAAAGTATATTTAATAGATCGCGTAAGTTTTCTCTTCAAATGTATTTACATTCGGCGGTGGAAAAATTTGTTTCCTTTAGCTTTATACTTGTGGTATTCTTGGGGAAATCAATTGGTGATTTGGAAGGTTTGACGATGTGGTATTCAAAGTGAATGGTGGCTAGATGTTCCAAAAGTTACGCTATGACCTCAAGCCTCATCAACCAGGAAATGACAAAAATAAGGTAGGCAGCATGGCTAAGTGGATCGCTCCCAATTAGAGTATATTGTCCCTATCTAGAGAATATTCATTTTCGTTTTGGTATCTCCTGGGAACGGTTATGTTGGTATAGTAGCCGTAATGTAATGACCCGAAAATCCCCGCCCTCCGGCCGATCCAAAAGCCGGAAATCTTCGGATTGTTAACTTTGGGAATATGACAACATCATAACAAGACATGAAAGACTTTTCATTAACATAATAAAATGTTGCAGCAGAGTACAAGAATATAAATCAGATTATAATGATTACAATGCACAGCGGAAATACAAATATTACGTCAGCGGAAGACTCTCAAATGTTCTGGACACAGCTTTACGCTTCAATCCAGGATCCTGCTCTAAAAATCTGCAAAACAAACTACCCGGCTTCCCATGTGGAAAATATGGGTACCTAAGTTTGCAAGGGAAAATCAAACTATGGGTAAGTCATGGACTGGTATGAAAACCCAAACAGTTATTAACTTTATTTTAAAGTGAGGCATATCATGGGGCCACGCCGTATAACATGAAACGGGTTTACTCCACATGAATGCTAGTGCATAAACAACTACTAAAAATAGACTTATGCAGCCTAAAATGCATTAAACAATATGCAGTTCCTCAAACTACCCATTTTTATTTAATTCTGTAACTTAGATTTTCAAAATCTAATTAACTTTACAAAAGTTACTTCTTTGGACTTTATTCCCGATTTCTTCTTTTAAATCATTTGAAATGTGTATCTAGATTTTATATCAAATTAGCTTTCACTTCGGGATCTCGAACCAAAAAATATTTTAAAATCTTAAATATCTACTATACAAGCATATCAAAATATATGCCACCTGATCGGGAGCTTTCCCTGATGACCAGGCTCCAGGGTTACCCTACCATCACGATAATAATCCATGTACGTCCACTCTCCATTCCCGAGAGCGAACCAAACCTTTCGTAGATCGTAGTCCATACATGCCCGACTTTTCATCACCAGAGCCGTTACCCTGATCATTGGTAACACATAAAAATCATTTCTATATCCCGAAGTGGGGAAAAACCATTTACACCAATAATCACAAATATATCAAATCTATATCGATTTCCATGTTCAAATCATTTCAAAATTATTGGGTTTAGTCCTTGAAATCCTTTCTGACTTATAAAACATTTTATATAAAACATTCCTATCCAAAATCGGGAAAAACATTGCCTTTCTCTTATCAAAATCCCGTTTCAAAAATCGTTCATTAAATTGAAATGAACCCAAAAACATCGCTATTCTCCTTATAGTCAAATTGTGAAATAATCACAAGGCGTTAGCATACAAGTATTAGCTACCCAACAAAAGCCAAATATAAAAGCAATCCCTTTTTCTGTTAATAGCTGAACTTGTACTACCAACCACTAATGACCATGTAATTCATATAAGTTTACTAATAATAGTTCATAATAAACAATCCCTTTTTCTGTTAATAGCTTCTTACATACTTAAGTGACTACATGTATTTTGCTCAAAAATTTGATCTTCCCCTTACTAAGAATCATTAAACCATCTCATCAACTCGTATTATTAATCACAAATCGATAGATAATCAATCAGGTGCACAAACATTAATCAATAACTAACTACTTGTTCAAATCGTTTAAGAGTTCTCACATACTTAAGTGACTACATAAACTTCACTTAAAAATCAAATCTTTTTCATACTACTTGTCATTAACCCATACCAAACATCATTAAATGATATCACCAACCAATAATATTAACCAAATATCAATATATAACTCATTCGATTTCGCAACTATTATCAATAGTTAACTAGCCATTAATCAGTTAAGAAGTTCTCACTTAGGGTTCCACTCCACCAATCTTTAATCGGAGGATATCCTAACATTCTCGGATGATTTTGGAAGCCTCCCGGCATCACTAAAGATTTCTAGAATTGAAATAGACAGGGGTATGACGCTCTGCAATTTTATAAACCAACGAGTGTATATATGGGTATAAATTTGGTTCGAGGAGCAAACAGTTAAGGATTTCTTAGTGGTAGGGGTTTGGAATGGAGGTGGAAAATGAGGGAGATAAAGAAGGGAAAGAAAGGGGAAAGAAGGGGGTCAAGAAGCCCTGGACAGGAACTTAGATATGGAGAGAAGGAGGAGAAGGAAAGTGGCAAGGATGGAATGAAAATGACAAGAGTGTAGGTGCCTTTATATAGCCGTGTTTAAGGGGCATTTATGTCATTAAGTTAGGGACACTTTTCATGTTCCTACCATTGCTTAACACGTAAGTATACATGTGTTAAGGCTTCCTTAAGAAGCCACAAGCTTAACGAATAAAAAACGAAATTGTCATCTAACACATATTACTCTCTTTAGCTTCTTTGAGAAGCTATTGGCTAAAGAAAGAAGGCATTAAGAATAGCTTAAGGAGGATGGCGCTAAGAATTGGCTTTCAAGAGAAGCTACAAGAATTGGCTTCTAAGAGAAGCCATGTAGATATAACTAAGCTTCTAAGAGAAGCTACTATTGCTTTGGCTTCAAGAAGAAGCTATTAAGGATTAGCTTCCTTAAGAAGCCATCTTTAGCTTCCAAGGGAAGCCACTAAACATTGGATTCCTCAAGTAGCCACTAAAGATTGGCTTGGCTTCCAAGAGAAAGCACTGAGAATTGGCTTCCAAGAGAAGCCACTAAAAATTGATTTAGGAATTATTCTAGTTTAACATAATCTTAACTTAAGTACTTAAATTTATATGTCTCAAATTAAACTACTTAGCTACTTACTACATCATATTTCAGTATCGATAAATATTTTCAAAGCTGAATATTTTGTTAATTCAAAATTTTATTAAATCAAAATTCAAATGGTATATTTTAAAATTAAAACCATATAAATATATATTTAAAAAATCATTTAATCCTATTTAAATTCTTAATTTAAAATTGACTAAAATTTCTGGTCACTTAAAATCTTTTCATTCTCGAAAAAGAAGGAAGACGTAATACTATTAACTCATTCTAGGGCATTAATAACCATATCTCTAATGAATCACTCATTCTAGGATACTATTGATCCTATCTCTAATGAGTGTTCTTTTATAGGATGTTACTAATCCTACCTCTGATGAGTCTTTTCTTACTATTCTAATGAGTTGTACCCTAAAGCTTTTGAATTGACCAAAGCTCCGATACCATTTGTAACGGCCGAAAAATCCCCGCCCTCCGAATCGGACACAAGGCCCAATCCGAAAGCTAGAATCTTTGGATTGTTAACTTTGGGCATACATCAATATTAGAAAAAAACACAAAATACTTTTCATTAACACTATAAAATGTTACATCAGAATACAAGAATATATATCAGAGTATAATATTACGACGCACAGCGGAAATACAATGTCAAGTGTTCTGGGCACAGCTTTACGCTTCAATCCAGAATCCTATTATAAATATCTACAAAACAAACTACACGGTTGCCTGTGTGGAAAATATGGGTACCCGAGTTTGCAAGGGAAAAACAAACTACGGGTCAGTCATGGGACTGATTTGAGAACCAAAATAGTTATTAACTTTATTTTAAAGTGAGGAATACAACGGGACTACCCCGTATAACACGAAATGGGTTTACTCCACACAAATGTTAGTGCATAAACAACTACTAAAAATAGACTTATGAAGCCTACAATGCATCAAACAATATGCAGTTCCTTAAACTACCCATTTAGGTTTAATTCCCTAGCTTAGATTTTCAAAATCTAATTAACTTTACAGAAGTCATTGCTTTGGACTTTTTTCTCTATTTCTTATTTCAAATCATTTGAAATACATATCTAGCTTTTATATCAAAGTAGCTTTCACTTCGGGATCTCAAGCCAAAACATATTTGAAAACTCAAATATCTACTATATAAGCATATCAAAATATATGCCACCTGATCAGGAGGTTTCCCTTGTGACCAGGCTCCAGGTACACCCTACCATCACGATAATAGTCTAGGTATGTCCACTCTCCATTCCCGAGAGCGAACCATACCTTCCATGGACCGTAGTCCATACATGCCCGACTTTTCGTCACCAGGTCCGTTACCAGATCATTGGTAACACATAAAAATCATTTCTATACCCCAAAGTGGAAAAACAATTTACACAAATAATCACAAATATGTCAAATCTATATCGACTTCCATTTCCAAATCATTTCAAAATCATCGGGTTTAATCCTCGAAATCCTTTCTGTCTTATAAGACATTTTTGAAAAATGTTCCCTATCCAAAATCGGGAAAAACATTTCCTTTCTCCTAACAACATCCCATTACAAAAATCATTCATTAAATTGAAATGAACCCAAAAACATCGCTAAACACCTCATAGTCAAATTGTGAAATAAATCACAAGGCGTTAGCATACAAGTATTATCTACCCAACCTAATGCTAAATATATAAGCAATTTTGCTCATAAACTGGTCGAGCACAATCCAAACAATCAATCACAATAATGAACTTGTGCTATCAACCACTAATGACCGTGTAATTTATATAAGTTTACTAATAATAGTTAATAATAAACAAGCCCTATTTCGGTTAATAGCTTCTTAGATACTCAAGTGACTACATGTATTTTACTCAAAAATCGAATCTTTCCCTTGCTAAGCATTATTAAGCCATCTCATAAACTCATGTTATTAATCAAAATTCAATATATAATCAATCACGTGCACAAACATTAATCAATAACTAACTAGCCCTTTAAATCGTGTAAGAGTTCTCACACACTTAAGTGACTACATAAACTTCACTTAACAGTCTACTCTTTTCATACTACTTTTCGTTAACCCATGCCAAATATCATTAAGTCATATCATCAACTCACACTATTAACCAAACAATAATATATAACTCAATCGACTTCACAACTATTATCAATAGTTAACTAGCGCTTAATCGGTTAAGAAATTCTCACCTAGCATTCCACTCCGTCAATCTTTAATCGGAGGATATCCTAACATTCTCGGATGATTTTGGCAGCCTCCCGGCGTCACCAAAGATTTTTGGAATAGAAATGGGTAGGGTATGACGCTATGGAATTTTATAAACTAACGGGTGTATATATGGGTATAAAGTTGGTTCGCGGAGCAAACAGTTAAGGATTTCTTAGTGCTAGGTGTTTGGAATAGAGGTCGAAACAGAGGGAGAGAAAGGAGGAAAAGAAGGAGGCTAAGAAGCCATGGACATAGAGCTTAGAAATGGAGGGAAGGAGGAGAAAGAAAGAGGTAAGGATGGATTGAAAATGAGAAGGGTGTAGGTTCCTTTATATAGCCATGTTTAAGGGGCATTTATGTCATTAACATAGGGACACTTGTCATGTTCCTACCATTGCTTAACATGTAAGTATACATGTGTTAAGGCTTCCTCAAGAAGCCATAAGCTTAAGGAAGAAAAAAATGAAATTGTCATCTAACACATATTACTCTCTTTAGCTTCTTTGTAAAGCTATGGACTTAAGAAAGAAGGCACTAAGAATAGCTTAAGAAGGAAGGCACTAAGAATTGGCTTCCAAGAGAAGCTACCAAGAATTGGCTTCTAAGACAAGCCATGTGGATATAACTAAGCTTCTAAGAGAAGTTACTAATGCTTTGGCTTTTAGGAGAAGCTATTAAGGATTAGCTTCCTTGAGAAGCCATCTTTAGCTTCCAAGGGAAGGCACTAAACATTGGCTTCCTCAAGAAGCCACTAAAGATTGGTCTGGCTTCCAAGAGAAGCCACTAAGAGTTGTCTTCCAAGATAATCTACTTACTACATCATATTTTGATATCAACAAATATTTTCAAAGCTGACTATTTTGTTAATCTGATATTTAGTTAAATAAAAATTCAAATGTTATATTTCAAAATTAAAACAATATATACAATTAAAAAATTCATTCAATCCTATTTAAATTCTTATTTTAAAATTGACTAAAATTTCTGGTCGCTAAACGTAAGGTCACAATATATTCGGAAATTCAAGCGAAATGAATGGCTGGTTATGTGTGGCCAAGTTGCAAGATGTTCTTGTTGAACTCCAGTGTATCCCCTCTAGAGTACACTGATCGGAAGGTGGTTCTATACCTTGTCATAGTTGGAAATCCATTCCCAAATAAGAGCCCACGGTTGTGATTGTATACTATGTATGTAAAGCGTGAGATGAAAGCGTTCTGCTATTTGGTTATTTGTTTGATAGACACTTTTACAATTTCACTAGACTTTCATATCAAAGAAAATTTTGGGATATCTAAGGTAAAATCCATCCTTCTTTATGTGTGGATCGATTTTATAATTATCATTTCTTTTAAAAGGATTTTTAAAAGTTAAACCAAGTTGTTTGTGTTTACTCACACCAGTCCCATGACTGACCCAGAGTTTATTTTGTTTTGTTTTACCCTGAACTCTTGGGTGCCCAAATTTGTACTGGCAGTCAAGTAGTCGGGATTTTACGGATATACCTAAAAGTGCTTGGAGCAGGAGGCTTCAATATTAGATATATATATATATATATAGGTATAGTTATTTCCGCTTTGATATATACGTATGTGGTGTACTCTGAAATGCTATGTATATACAGTTATAAGTTTGTATTTTAAAAGTTATGGTATATAATATATTTTATTTGTTCCCTGTGAGTGTAACACCCCGCATTTTTAATATGATTAAAAATGTGTATATATATGCATAAATAGGAGAATAATGGTGATGTACAATGTCTATGTAATAGAGATGATAATAAAATAAGAATACTAAATTTTAAATTTCAAGGACTAGGTAAAACAAACATCACCATTGCGTTTGTCTTGGAATTCTACTTGGAATAGAGTCCAAGTTTGCATAAATCGGACTCCGTATGGATGAGTTATAGCCTTTAGAAGGTTCAAATAAATATTCAAAATAGTTTGAAATTCGATCGAGGCAGCTGGGCAGGAAATTTCCCACCCAGCAACTAGGCAGGTCGGCCCTAAGGTCGACCTGGGGGTCGACCTACCCTTAGGGAGGTCGACCATGGGGTCGACCTACCTCCTCCCCCCAGATCAAAGCAGTTATGTTCCTGTGACGTGTTTTTAAAGTGCTGTACGAATCTGGGGGCTTCTAGGTCAATCTGTAGGCTCCAAAACACTCTTTACACCTATAAATACATAGCAAGATCAAACCCTAATTCATAACAATTCCTCAAGACGCCTTCATGCTGCTGAACTTTCAACTTCCTTAGCCGACGCCTCTAAAACCTAAATCAACAATTCAAGCTCTTCACCAATAATCAGTAAAGAAGATTTGATCAGCATTTTACATCAACAACAAATCGTTTATTTCTCCAATCCAGTCAAAGTGAGTGGATTTGAACTATATTTGTTGTATGATATTGCCTCTATCGTTTACCATTCCCCATAACGAATATGATGATAATTCAATAAGATCAGTTGTTTTATTTATGCCTATGTTTGAATTCTCTCTTTTGTCCTTTCCCTCTTTATTTTTTTTATAACTAGGCTATCTCGAGCCTACGTCTATCATGGATTTATGCATTTAAAAGAGGAACGAGAAATTATAAAAGGGAAAAGGGGTTGGTTTGAGTGTAATATTGTGAATGGAAGGTTTTGTATAGAAATATGGGCATAATTATACTGTGATGTTGGATTTATGAAATTGTCTTAATTGTAATTGGCTATGGATTTAGTATAAACTTAATATTAACAATATGTAATTAGATAGCATGGATTGGAAAAACTTATTTGTGACTTGAAAAATAATCCTAGAGGGTGAATTAAATTCTATGTATGAACATGGAAATGTTGGGATATATATATATAATATATATATATATATATATATATGTATATTGAGAAAATACCGATTATATCAAATTGGGTATAATTGGATATTGGAAATTGGCATGTTTTGGTATGAATAACATCGAATTGTTGAATTTGGCTATAATTGGATGAGTTGGGTAATATGAAATTTGGCTAACTATTATGTAATTGGTGCAGTTAATGATAAATTGGAAATAAGCATAGAGAAATGAATCGTATTTAAGTCGACTTTGGAACGCATAACATGAATTTGGGGTTTTGGGTAAAAGACGATTATAAATGAATGCCTATGACACGAGGTTAGGCACGTTTGTGGTGTAAGACTACCTGGAACTGCCCGACAAATCTAGCAACCACAAGCGGATGCCTAATGTGAGAGGTCATCGGCAAGAACTAGAGGCGTAAT
>JASFAX010004850.1:0-38108 GCA_030737875.1 Allium sativum
TGTAAGAAACTGAAATTTCACTTTAGAAGTTGAAAGTTACGTCCAGTTTAAAATTCAAAAAAGTCGCTGTGGAATTTATATATGTTTTAATATATATAAAGCCCTTAAAAATAGCCATTTTGCAAATTACCTCCGTTTTCGACGAAACCACTTTTGTTGGATTCAGAATGTCAAATTATTGCTAGATTCCAAAATTCTTAATTTTTGGGATCAATATGTGAGTGTGGCAGAAGAAAACGTGTTTTAACAGTATTAGTCAATTTGGATCGACTAGAAAATGGCCATTTTTCAAACGGTCTTCAAATTTGACAAAATTAGTTTTGTTAGGACCGTATTGTCAAAACATAGCTAGATTAATTTTTTTGGAATTTTCGGAGCCCGTATGTGGCCTCGGTAAATTAAATGTGCGTTTGAATTTAAAATATAATGATTTATATTTTAAATTCAGCGAAAACTGATCGAAACAACCGAATTCAGTTACGGGACATATCCCATTGTGTTCGGAATGGGGGTAATTAGCTAGTGGAGACATTCGTTGGGTTGGATTTGGGGTTCGGACGTAAAACCCTAATTTTTAGAATTAATTATTAATAAAATATATTTTATATATATATAATCTTACTTAACCCCCCTCTATTTCATTTCAACGATCAAACGTTTATCCCCCTTTCAGATGAAAAAAAACCCCGTCGCTTTCTCCTTAGCCTCCCTCTCGCGCCGCCATGGATAACACGCCTCCACCCTCCCTCGATCTCCACTCCCCCTCCCCCTTCATCCGCCGCCATCACGAAGACCAGTCCCCCCTCGCGAGACCCGAAGTCTCCCATCAGCACCTCCTCGTGAAGTCAACGTCGTCGCCACCAAATCCTGAGCTCCGCCTAAACCTCTAACGCCGCTTTCACCTCGAGCCGCGAAGCACCCCCCCCCCCCATTTTCACCTCAGACACAGACCCTCCCCCTATTCCAAATTTGAGCTGTAAGTTTTTAATTACTTTACCTTTTTTAGCTTAACTTATTTATTTAAAGTTAGGATTCTTTAAAATATAAAAGCTACAATTTTTAGTTTAGAAAAATACGTTCTTTATGTTAGTAAAGATACAATTTTTAATTAGGTAAAGTTATAATTTTTAGCTATAAAAAGTTATGGTTTTTTTAGTACGAAGATGTGAGTTTTATCTATATAAAAATATGGTTTTATCATATGGATGACAATAGAAAAAAAAGATTTGACTTTTAATTAAAAAGATTTGATTTTTAATAAAAGAAAATTAGTTTTTTCATAGAAGAAAAAATATATTTTTTTCATTGTAGAAAAATTAGATTTTTCATTGTAGAAAAATTAGATTTTCATTTTGAAGTAGCGATAAAAATTCGATTTTTACATATATGAAGTAGCGATAAAAATTCGATTTTTTATACGTATGGATAAAAATAAAAATTTGATCTTTATATAAGAAGTAGAGATATAAAATATAATTTTTAAATAGAAAGTAGCATTGTAAAAATATATGATTTTTATATATGAAGCGCCATTTTAAAAATGTGATTTTTAAAATAAAAATCATTTTAAAAATGTGATTTTTACTATAAATAGCGGAAAAAGGTCGCATTGGAATTTTGGGTAAATCCGAACCATTCAGAAATAGAGAATGGAGGGGTGGATCCCCAAGAGGAGAACTCCTCACTAAAATTATTTCTATCAATTATTTATTTTATAACTGCATATATGAATTGCTCCCCGTCGTCCACAGACCATGGATGACTTGTTTGGTTGTGTGTTTGGATTGATTTGTTTGTGTGAATTTGGTTTGTGATGTGGAATGGAAAATAAAATTATTCATGTGTTGAATTAAATAAAATATTCATGTGTTGAAATAATATAAATATTCATTTACAAATCGGACGATTTGTTTATGTACAACCATTTGACTGATATGGATTGGGACGATATATTTTACACATCGCCCAATTGCACAAATAATATTCAGTGTTTGTGGATTGAAACCCCACACGGGTGTTGGGATGATATTTGACGTACACTAGTCCCAATTGTTTAGTGGTATGTCTATCATTTGGTTGACAGACTGTGTAAGCGTGAATTATTTATATTTAATGCTTGTGCAGTGTAGAACACACTCTGGTTTATGGATGATTATTTATCACTGTTGTTGTATACATGTGTGTTTGAAATCCATATAAATCAAATTATATGGTAATTGACTGTGTCTGATTCCAATTCAGATAGAACAAATATTTTAAAATAACGAATATTTTAAAATAAGGAATATTTTAAAATGATATTCGGTAAAAGATCAAAATCTTATTTTGATGTCCGATTTGGGATGGACACGAATATGTTTAAATATATGAAGCCGTGTCGATTAGATTAACGCATTTTGACGTGAACGATATTTATATCGATTTTGTTCATTTTTATAATGAATATTGAAAAGGGATTAATTTCAAAATCTAATGTTTTGAAAATATTATCATTTATATATTAATGATATGGAATATTCAATTTTGATTTGAAATTGAACATGAAGTTGAAATTGTTTTGAATACGAATTTAAAATGATTTATAAAACACGCTTTAAATGGAAATCAACGAAATATAAAATTAAATATATAATATAATGGCCTGAATAGAACGCGCCGCGCTGCGGTAGTTCGCGAATTTCGACCATTGACTTCGAATGGACATTACGGGAGATCCGACCGTCGGATTCTCCTAAAACTGAAACCGTTGGGTTCGTACCGAAAAGAGCTTTCTAAAGAATATTAGAGATTTTAAATCTAACGGTTGGATTTGGAATTATGTCCAAATCAAAATTGGAAAAGGTCGCTGTAAGTGCAGTTCGATGACCGTTTATGGAGATCGACTGTAACGGCCTTGATAAAATTATTAAAAATATCAATAATTAGTGTAAAATCATAAGAAATGATTTGGAAAGAATTGAGATGAAAAATTCTATATTTGAAAAGATAAAAATAGATTTTTATCGAAATGAACTAGTTATGTACTAGAATTATAATCCAATTATTTTTAAATAAATAAATTGGATTTGAAATGGTTTTAAAAGTAACCAGAATTTCCAATATGTGAATTGGAATGGATTTGAATCGAAATTATCTTCGGAATATTTCGATATTGGATTCCGTGATTATACAGGTATTGTGGAGGAATTTGGAAGATATATCGTTATTCCAATACGATGTTTGTTGAGTTCAGAATTTGATATTGAATATAAGCCGATATATTTTCTATTCGGAGTCTTGTATTTAATATCAAATGGGATTTTGGGTTTGTCATGAACGGTGTCTTCAGTAATACTGTTCTTGAATCCCATGCGAAGAGAATAAATCTTTTAATTAAGGTTGTTAGAATTTCCAATTATATTTAATAATTGGAATAAAATGGAATGTGAATTGGGTTTATCGTGAACTGTGTTTTTTAGCGACATTCGTTCTTTAACCCGATTTACAGTGAAATGTGATTTGGAATTTATAAATCTTTTGTTAAAATTTAAAGGAGATTTTCCAAAGTAAAGTTTTCCAATTTAACATATTAAATTGGAATTGAATGGAATTCGATTTGGTAATAATCGAAGTGAGCTTTTGTAAAGGAAGACTTTTAATATATATATGGAATTTAAAAGGCCTTATCGTTATTCCATTTATATTATCGATTGGATATGGAAGTTCATATCGATTATATATATTGATCTGTGAATGTGATTTTGGATTTATCGTGAGTTGTGTTTTAAATGACATTAGTTCTTTAACCAAGTTAAAGATAAGATTAATTTCTTAACTTTGAATAATCATTAAGTAATAATTTTTGGAAATTAAAACTGAATTAGAGTTTTAATGAATCTTTAAATAGATTGAAAGGTGAATTTGATAACTAAAACTATCAAATTCAAGAGATGATCGAGAATGGAGTATCACCAGTTTTGCTCCAAGCGATAGTTAAATCTTTAAATTGATTTGAACGTGAAATGGTAATTAATTTTACCAATAACACCGTGGTGTTAAATATGAAGTATTACCAGTTTTAATTCATGGGATGAATAGGTTGGGATTGGGAAATTTAACAACTGATTACTTCATAAGATTCGCTAATCCCGACTAGTTTGGATAAACCATAATTTGGTTCAAATTAATTTCCGAAGGAAGATTAAAGAATAAATTTAAAGAATTTATCTTTGATAAAATTAATGGGAACCTTTCTTAAAGTATAAGAATATTTGAATAAAGGAATATTTTGGATTGGAATGAGGCATATGTTGTGTTTTTACAACACTTGTTTATTATATACACGAGTTATTCAGAAAGACCGGGTTTATCCCATTTTGAATAACTGATTCGACGATAAGTCAACGATGAAGACGGTGGTTGAAGACCGGAGGTCTTCACATCGTTTGGATGATTACTGATGTCTTGATTGGGCTGTACACCCAAGACAAGGTAATAAGGGGTGATCGTCCAGACGTACTTGGGGATCGACCGGATATGCGAGGACCTCTCTCCTATATTGGACATATGGGACGAGGAATAAGGTGCAGCCGGTTTCGTTCAGACCCAGAACGAACTTGTAAAATGCATGTGTGTCTGACATCGGATTTCATTCTGTGTGATTGATAGACATCGGTTGCATAGCGTGAATTGCCTGTGTGGCATGCTGAGATGCAAATGATCAAGGCTTCTGTTGAAAAGTAGACACTACACCATAAAGCTTATTTTGTCACTCCCCTCTCCTTTAAATTTGATACGGTCTATAGCCGTATTAATTTAGAGAGGGCCTGAGACGTGCCTATTTAGTTAGAAAAGGCTTGTAGCCTAATTAGAATTTGGCTCAATATTTGACCGTATCAAATTCCTTCACTTATACATGTAAAAATTTCCCACCTAGACGTGCTCCCACCTTTTTTTTCATTTCCCTCCACGCGATCTATTTCCCCCTTTTTTTTTTTCTAATTTCCCACCTTACCCGTGCCCTCTGTCCAATATGCGATTGAAAAACTTGGTAATCAAAAAAATTCTGCTGTAATCAAATTCGAACGCGCTCAGATTTGTAAATCTGGTAAATCTTTATTTGATTCTATGATTATTTCTTTTCATACCATGTTTTAGGGTTACGTCTCGAACCTAAAAATCCTGATTTTTGATTCGATGATTATTTTAGGGTTATGTCTTTGTTTGATTCCATGAATCGATGATTTTAGGGTTACGTTTTTATTTGATTTGATGATTTTATCTTATAGTTTAGGCCAGGTACCCATATAGTCGTTTACTGATCGTAAAAAAAAATCATATTTTTATTGCTCCTCTGTTAATCTTATTGAAACTATATCCAGCTAACCACAACATTTATATCTCACACCTTTCCAATTTTGCCATTCAAATCATCTTCAGTCTTCTACTGGTGGCGGTGTCAATTAGCACCTTTGGCCTATCATTTCTGCTCAGATCTAAGGTATTATGTATGATTCGAAGATATAATAATATTGGTCCTTTCTATGATTGAATTGCTTTGGCATTATGTATGATTTTATAAATTATGACATGTTGCCACATTGGGTATGATTATTCTTTTATGTTTCCTGTTAATTAATGAATTAAGCCATCATTATCGATGACCCCATGAACGTGTGTCTCAATCCTATGAATTTACTGAACTTGTGTCAATCTTATGTCATAGTGGTCCATGACTCACTTTATTGGTGCTTTAGCCTTTTCGAAATCATCAGGCTAATTAAAGCACTTTACCGTTCTATCCAAATTTTGAACATAAAAAATCGATTTATAAGATGTGTTTTAATCGATCGATTTATAAGCTTGCATGGCAGTTACTGCGAAGTCCAAGGTACAGGTAAAACTATAAATGATGATGAAAAATGTGGAAACTACTTAAAGATTGGAAGTCCCCAGTAAATGATTTGTCAGTCGGTAGCTAGCTTCATGCATACAAATTGATTTTGTAATTTTTTGTATCAATGTGTTACAACGTGATATGGTTATTGCACAAATATATAATTAATTAAAAAGCAGTCGATTAATAATATTTAATCATTATTGCGTACAAACAACCGACTTGGAAATAAGAGTTGTAGAGTACTACACATCATAAAGAGTAACCCGACAAAGTAGCTTCTTTATTAGTTTGAACTGGACAAAGCAACTTGAAGAACAGTTTGTGATGCCAAGGCATTTGTTGATGACAGGAACTCCTATCTAGAACAATCTATATGAGCTTGGGGCTTTGATGCATTTCTGCATGTCCTTAATCTTTGGAATTATTGAGCAATTTATATCAACATTCAAAGAAGCTGGTAGTTCAACAAACGTGCACTCGTATGTATCCTGCTGAACTAAGAGTTTTACGGTTGCAATATGATTAGTTCGTTTCATATATTTGTTAAACCATGTCCGATTTCATTTTGTTTTATTGCCAAATCAAGACACTTATATGTACTTTCATACTTGATATATAGGTCACAATGCCGATAAAGTTAAGCGCCAATTTCAAATTCTGAAACATGTTTTAAAACCATTTATGCTTCGAAGAACCAAAGCTTTTCTTGTAGCGAGTGGATGCTTAATATTGCCTCCCCTTACATTTATGTGTTCAATGTACATTTATTTTTTTCTCCTTGCATGTACAACATCCTGTCATCGGTCACTAAACGACATTGTACCCTTCAATTCCCTTGTCCCCTTATCAAGTTTTCCATATAATTTTTTTTGCACTAAGCTAATTTTTGCAGATATGATTTTTCATGTGGTATATAGATCATATTCACGAAATTTTACATCATTTCATAACTAACAATCTACTACAAATTACATTCCACAATCACTTTCTTGCACTGAGGGGGAGAATGGTGTATAAAATTGCTCAATTTTTGGTATGATAAACTGGATTATGTTAACTGATTGTGTTCCATTATTTTGATTATTGATTTATAGTTTCTCTATTGATATCCAGGTAATACGTCTTCGAAAAGAATGTAGCCATCCTTATCTATTTAGTGGTATAGTTTTCTCTATTTAAACTGAGCGTAAGGCTCAGTTGAAACTGGGTTTAACGGTTCAGTTGAAACCGAGCGTAAGGCTTAGTTTCGCTGACCCATAATGCTCAGTTGAAACTGAGCCTTTCGGCTCAGCGAAACCGAGTGGTAAGGCTCAGTTGAAACTGAGCTTTACAGCTCAGTTTCAACTGAGCGTAATGCTCAGTTTCGCTGAGCCGTAACTCTCAGTTGAAACTGAGACTTTCGGCTCAGCGAAACTGAGCCATAAGGCTCAGTTTTGCTTTGTTGACCTTGATTGAATGGTTGTGAAAATTTCCCTTTATTGGCCTTGATTTAATCGGCCACGAATGGATGATTTTCTCGACAATATTATGTGATTATTACCATGTACTCACGTGATTTATGGAATCGATTTTTTTCCCAAACATGTTTGCATACTTTGGAAAAAGAGAAAAAAAAACTGGACTTGCTGTGTCTTTTGTAAACTGGAATATACTTGTTGCCGTGAACCTCTTGTTTCATTTCAGGAATGTTAAAGTAATTCTCGCCAAAAACTGTTTGCGAGTTCCTTAACCCAAACTGTGATTTTCAAAAGAAAAGTAAAACTGTGTCTTTCCCAAGGATAAATAAGAAATATCTTAGTTTATGTGTGCATATATTCTAGGGTAGCCATGCATGTTCAATCAAAGGCACGAATAAGTACTATGTGATTTTGAACTTTTCATTTTTGTATATGCGTATTTGTTCGTGTTACATAAATAACCACTTTTTACGATAGTGTTATAAATTAAGCTATTGTTTTCCACATTTTACGATAAACATCACTTGATGTTAATAATGAATTGCAGTATTCTACAACCATTGTTCTAGACTATAGATTGAAGGGTACATATAGGCGTATTTGCTCGTGTTACATAAATAACCATGACCAACATATCGCGTATTTTTGGATTGAGATTTTAATCATTTGAACTCTGACACAATTTTAGTCTTACTACTAAACAAGATTTGACAACATATCGCCGAGTTGAATTTCTCTAATGGCTGTTATGTTAAGCTTGAGTATGGAATATTAGCTTGTAGTTTTGCCCCTACCCCCCCTTTTTTCCCGGACAGGTTAATATTTAGGTGTCCTATTGGTTATATCTTGTTACGCAGCTGGTATAAGTACCTAAGCATCACTTTATTGATTAAAATTATATGTACTTTCATTTATCTTAATTAAAATGGCGTATCTGTTACATTTATAGTGACCAGGATCAAATCACATTTGCATTTACAGACCAACGTAATCTGCTTAAGCATAATGATAAACATGAATTCAAATCGAGTTCTTAAATTTTTACCAATTTTCTGCTCATGTTATCTACCATGTTTTATTTATTTTCGCTTCCTCCTTTTCAGGGTTATGGGTGCAGCATAACTCCAGAAGTATGTTGGTGGCTTAGGAGGTATAGGCGCTTCTGGTGTTGGTTCTACAGCTACATATGCTCCAAAAGATTTGAACAGAGAGATCACGCCGGAGAAGGTTAGTAGACCATTTCACTTTTTGGGTTATGATGTTGGCATGTTTAACTAATCATATATTTGTGTTTGGTGATGAATAATTGCACTTCCCTTTGTTTACTTCACCCTCCTTTTGCAAATATATCTACAAATGCGACGCTATCACTCTTCTTTTAAATTTAGTTGCTTATTTTGTTTTTTTACCATATCACTTTTCTTTATGCTTGAGTTGTGGTTTGCATAATTATACTAAGTTCCACTATCCTTTCAAAGAATCAGCGAAATCGAGCCTTTCAGCTCAGAGAAACTGAGCCGTAAGGCTCAGCTGAAACTGAGCTATTACGGCTCAGCAAAACTGAGCCATACGCTCAATTTCAACTGAGCCTTACGACACAGTTTCTCTGATATATCATGGGTGCTCTAGCGCATCCCTTCGTTCTCTTACATATGAGTAAAAGTATTGGTGTTTCTAATTGTTTATATAACTTACTAACAACAGCTTCAAAATGTAGCTACATTCCATGTTACCATTCCTTTATTATATTATATAAGCAAAAATCTACATGTAGGATGAAACATGCGATGTTACCATGAGTACAGTTAAGGTGTTATTGGTTCTTTTTTGGTATGTTTTACAAATTGACAGCATATCAATTTGGCATATGAGATTTCACATGTTCAGTTAAGGTGTTATTGGTTGTATAGTTTTAATTGTTAATGTCTCAAGTTTCTGGTTTTGGTCCTTTTTATGACCTGACAGCAGATTATTTTAGGGTATGATATTTAACGGGTTCATTTAATGGAAATTATCATGTACAAATATTAGCAATGCATAACATTCAATGTTAATTTTTCTTCTAAGTTGTAGGTATGTTTGCTATTTTAACTTGATTTATATGTATTCTCATTTCTTTGTCATAATATTTAATTAATGCGAAAGCGGACCATTTAATAAAATTACCGGATGTTATCCCGTGGGTGTACAGTCTAGCAACACTGCTTACTAGAAGTTATTATTTACGAACATAAATGGAGAATACACAAATACCAAGTAGTTTTCGAATTCATGTAAACCAATTCATATACGTCAAGAAATATCCACCTTTTTCGATTTCAAATGCAAATAAAATCTAATTTTTAAATTATTTCCACTGTGTATTTCATAAAAGCTCACCAAAATATTTATTTTATCTCAAGCTTTATGAGCTTTTATATTAATAACATCTATAGCTTCATATTATTTGGCAAACTGAAATTTAAGTGCAAGCAATGGAAATGAAGTTCAAGATTTTGAAATTATACCTCAGAAATCAATTGCATATTTTATTTGCCTTTAAACACGTATGATACCTCAGAAATCAATTGCATATTTTATTATACCTCAGAAATCAGAAATGAAGTC
This sequence comes from Allium sativum, assembly GCA_030737875.1. Classification (NCBI taxonomy): domain Eukaryota; kingdom Viridiplantae; phylum Streptophyta; class Magnoliopsida; order Asparagales; family Amaryllidaceae; genus Allium; species Allium sativum. Next base: position 9,943 of record JASFAX010004850.1, read on the forward strand.
CAATGTCTACATTTTCGTATACTTTGCGTAGAACAGATGGATGCAAATAATTGTTGTGTTTTACCTCTTTATTGGGTTCCAATGTCTGTTTGTATACTCAAATGATATATTGCTTTCAAATTTGTAAACAATGTTTTGTAATTTACTAAACTATACAAATAACCGTTTACTTCTCACATTCAATAAAAAAATGCATTTCTATAGACAAAACTATACATGGTCATATCATTAGTTTCTTATTTGATTTCAAATCTAAATACAAATTATATGTTCAAAATAAATAGTCATATATTCAAAATATGGGCCAATGGAATATACAAAATTGATATTTCAATCAATGCAAAAAAACAACCAGATATACACCACAATAATTTCTAAACCAAGAAACACAAACATGGCGTTGACAAATGGCACCATTGTAAACATAGGGAAAGCAGAGCACCTGGAAACAAGTGGAAAAGACAATAAAACTAGATTAATCAATTCACAACATAATAAAAGAATCTTTGGATTAACTTCATTGAGTTGGAGTTAGTAGAGGCCGGAAACTAGAATCTTCCATTGAGTGGTAAAGAGGATATTTGCAGGGTTTTCCAATAGATACGTAAATAACCATGACTAATATAACAAATCAAAAATATTTTCATTTTAACTATAAAAATGTCAAGATTACCATGTGAATCATATTAATATTAATTTTTTCTTTCTTTAAATTTAAAACCTCGTTAAAGATATAAGTTTAATGTAAAAAATATAGGATGACAGGTATAATTCATTTGAAGCTAAAATATAGGGTTTTAGTTTATTATTTAGGAACTAAATGCATGCAATTTGTTTGATAACTGAAAAGGAGCGATCAAATGATAACTGAAAAAGAGCGTATTGTCCGGGGGTGGGGGGAGGGCCCATTTGTTTGATGAGATTATATAGATAATAATTTTATTCTATAGATAGTAGCAATTTTTGAATTGTATCAGCATTAAAAATATAGGATGACAGGTATAATTCATTTGAAGCTAAAATATAGGGTTTTAGTTTATTATTTAGGAACTAAATGCATGCAATTTGTTTGATAACTGAAAAGGAGCGATCAAATGATAACTGAAAAAGAGCATATTGTCCGGGGGGTGGGCCCATTTGCTTGATGAGATTATATAGATAATAATTTTATTCTACAGATAGTAGCAAATTTTGAATTGTATCAACATTAAATAAACTATAGTATTTTTTAGAAGTATGTACAACTTTAGCTCATAAACGTTATTTTGCAATAAACTTCTTTAAGTTGATTACATAGCAAATATATTATATTTACGTCTTATGTTATATTATATATGATATAGGAGGGCAACATGTCCCACAGTATAGACAAAACGTGGATATATGAATCTGATCAAAGAACTACATGCTATAGAGAGGGGGTGGAGAAGTTTATTAGTTTCGTTGAAGAAAACGGTGGTAAGAAAGGAGTGTATTTATGCCCTTGCATTAAGTGCCAAAATCTGAAGACGATAAGATTAGAGGTCATTCATTTTCATTTGCTTAGATGGGGTTTTATCCAATCATATAGCGTGTGGTATCTACATGGGGAAAAACAACCAGTTAGTTATGCCACAAATACCGATGAGGTTGAACATATTAGGATGGAAGATCTAGTCAATGATGCAGATAGATTTCATGATTTTCAACCTGATCTAGTCAATGATCATGCTAATGTTGGACAGCAGTTTACGGATGATGGCAATTGGCAGGCCAATGAAAGTAAGAAGTATAAACCACTTTTTGAGAGCGCAAAAGAGCCATTGTATCCTTCATGTTCAAAAGGGTTAACGAAGCTGTATGCCATTGTGAAACTGAATAGCTTGAAGACCCAATACAGCTTTTCAGATAATGGGGTGACTGCACTTCTCGAATTAATAAAGGAGTTACTCCTCGAAGGTAACACACTGCCGACAAAATACTCCGACGTGAAGAAGTTAATTAAGCAAGTTGGAATGAATTACAAAACTTATGATGCATGCATCAATGATTGCATATTGTACTGGAAAGATGATGCGAACAGAGTTTCTTGTACAAATTGTAGTGAACCAAGAAATACGACATCATTTGACGAAGAGAGAAAAGGCACCAAAGTACCTCGAAGGACATTAAGACATTTTCCTTTAATTTCTAGATTGAAGAGATTATATACTATATCATGGATAGCAGAGGCAATGACCTGGCATGGTCATTCCAAGTCTAATCCACAAGTAATGCGTCATCCATGTGACACTTCTCAATGGAAATCCGCGGATTCTTTTGATAAAACGTTTCCCGTCGAGTCATGAAATGTCACACTTGGAATAGCAACAGGTGGTTTCTGTCCACATGTTTCTCTGTCTAACCCTTTTAGCTGTTGGCCAGTAATTGTAGTACCATATAATCTTCCTCCGTCTATGTGCATGAAACGGGAGTTTTCAATGTTAACACTGTTGATTTCTGGACCAAAACAACCGAGAAAAGATATTGATGTTTATTTACAGCCGTTGATAGACGAGTTAAAACAGTTATGGGAAGGAGTCGTTACATATGATTCATTAAATAAATCCGAGTTTACAATGAGAGCTAGGGTGCTGTGGGCAATCCATGATCACCCTGCTCTTGGTACTTTATCGGGATGTATAACTCACGGTTACTTTGTATGTCCCGTTTGTGGGGAAAACACATGTTCTTATCATCTCCCTAAAAGTAAAAAGATGTGTTTTATGGGACATCGAATGTTTCTTCCTAACGGACACAAGTTTCGATACGACAAGACAAATTTCAATAACGAACAAGAACTTCGTCGTCCTAAACGACCATTGACTGGTTTTGAAGTTGAGAAGAAAGTAGCGAATATCAAAATGAAAGTTGGTAAAAAGAAAGAAGAAAATGGTCTAAAACGAAAATAGCCAGCCATTGAAGAAGTTGACGATGTTTCTGGATGGTATAGGAGGTCTATCTTTTTTGATTTACCATATTGGAAAGCAAATATGATTCGACATAATATTGATGTTATGCATACGGAGAAGAATGTCACAGAGCATCTCATAAGCACCATTATAGACCATAAAGATAAGTCAAAAGACGGCATCAATGCACGCAAGGATTTGAAAATCATGGCTATAAAACAAAAGTTGTGGGTGATGGAAGATCCTGAAACAAATAAAATAATCATACCCAAGGCAACTTTTACTTTGAGGAAAGAAGAAAAGATACGATTTTTCACTGTATTGAAAAATCTGAAAGTACCTAATAAATTCTCTTCTAACTTCCGCAATAATGTGACCATCAATCCTCCCGAACTAAGAAATATGAAGTCACATGATTATCACGTCATAATGCAGCATTTGCTTCCGGTACTGCTTCAACATTCTTATGCACAACACAAGGATCTGCAAAATGTTGTTCATCGTATTAGTTTATTCTTTAACATTTTGTGCTCAAAGGTGATCAATAGGGAACACCTTATAAAAGCAAAGGCTGGTTTGATAGAAGCAATGTGTGTTTTTGAAAAACATTTTCCACCTGCGTTTTTTGATATTAGTATCCATCTTATGATTCATTTATCCGATCAGGCATTGATTGGTGGCCCTGTCAGATATAGATGGATGTATCCTTTTGAACGGTTTGTAACTAATTTCAGTTATGTACATTATTATTCGGTGTAAATAGCTATCCTATATAATATATAATTGATTACATTCACAGATTAATGAAAACATATAAAGGATATGTACGCAACAAAAGATACATTGAAGGGTGTATTGCAGAAGGATATATCGTACAAGAAGCTAGCCTTTACTGCATGGAATATATGCCAAACGGAGGTTATGGCAATCATAAACATACCCGCGAAGCATTTTTAGATGAGGATGATGAATTTGCTGGTGAGATACCTTTAGATAATGGTAAAAATATAATGTTAACCCAAGTGCAGTTTGAACAAGTGCGTAGATGGGTCCTTAATAAGTATGATGGATTGGATGAATGGAAGAAGTAAGTTCATGAATTTGTTTCAAATTTTCATTTTTTTCAGTTGTGTTTATATATTAATTTCGATGTGTTTTCTATAGAAGGTATAACTCCTATGTGAAAATCACTAGATTTCAACCACGACGAAAAGGTACAACCGTCGAAGTCATTCAAGCACCAGATTTTACCCTATGGTTACGTAATGAGGTATTACATCATCATAAGTATTTCACGTGTTTATAAGTTGACAATACAAACCATGCTTTTATTTTTTTATTGTGTTTTATGTAGTTGGTGAATTGCAGCGATGCTGATCCAACTCTTTGGCGGCTAGCACACGGGCTGTTGTTCATGGCGCTTAGTTATACGAAGTACCAAGTGAATGGGTTTTTATTTTCCACGAAAATGTACGAAGATCATATGGTCACACAGGATAGTGGTGTATGCATGAAGGCAATTACAAAATTTAGAGCGAGTGGTAAAGATAAAAATTATAAGGAAGCAGAAACAACGTATTACGGAGTCATTCAACAGATACTTGAGTTGGATTACACTGACTTCAAACAAACAGTTTTTTTATTGTGATTGGGTAAAAGTCGAGGATAAGATCAATGGTTGCAAAATAGATCCCGTTTCAAACTTAATCATGGTCAATTTAGGAAAAATAAAGAACAAAGACAACATGAATGATGAACCATTTATTCTTGCATCAGAAGCGAGTCAAGTGTTCTACTCAAAAGATTCAAAAAATAACGGATGGTCTGTGGTTTTGCATACACCGAAACGGTTGACAACAAATGTGGATGACATTGAGTTTCCTACCGTCTACCAATCAGCTTTTGAAGACAATGAAAAATTAGAAAATGTATTCGGAAAGTCATGAATTGTTGACTGCTTTTTTTATCACATGTATTTGGAATGTAATGAATTGTTGAATGTTTTTTTCCTCAAGGAAATCACATGTATTTGGAATGTCATGAATTGTTGGATGCTTTTTTTTGCATTATACATGGTGGTGATGATGATCACATGTATTAGTTATATTTTGCAGGAAATTATGTCACAAAATCCAATATCATCACATGCATCATGTTCAAAAGAGCAAAAAGTTGATCAAAACCTACTTGGTATCCCAATATCAAAAAATGCTTCAAAAGTTGCTACTATGCTTGGTAAACTAGTAAGAGCTCATGTGCCGATATCATACGTAAGTTGGAAAAAAATACCCAAAACATATAAGGACGACGTTTGATACAAGTTGGTGGTAAGTTTTTACTTGAGCAATTTGGTAATATAGCATTTAAATGTCTACAGTCTATTTTTACAGTCTGACTCTTAATTTTTGCAGAAAATGTATGCGCTTGAGCCGCTTTCAAAGGAAATGTTTATAAAAATAATGGCCGAGGCTTTTAGAAGACACAAGAAAAACTTAAGAGCAAGTTTTTATGATATTTTCGACAATGACAAAGAACGGTTGAAAAATTGTCCACCTGCAGTTGCTCAAGAAGATTGGAGTGAGTTCATAAAAAATGAAGCAACGCCTGAAGCGAGCAGAAGAAGGAAGTCAGGCAAAAGAAATAGATTATCGCTCAATTATGGTCACCATGCAGGACGTAAAAGTCATGCTAGAATAGAACACGAATTGGTAATTTATATTCATTTTATTTCAAAAATAGTAAAATCCCCCCAATTATGATAGGAAATATACATAAACTGGAATATATTGCAGACCGTTGCAGATCCATCTGCAAATATCAGCCGTCGTCAAGTATGGGAGAAGACACACACGAAAAAAGATGGTAGCATATCAGATGCCGCTTCTGTGTACTTCGTAAGTTAAACAAATATTAACTTGCGTATTATTTGAAATTTCATTATTCATTTAAGAATTATCATATCTTAGGATAAAATTGCGAAAATGAAGGAAAAGATCACTGATAGTGATGAAGAAAAACTGACAGTGGATGATGATATCTTATCACAAGTGTTTGGTAAGGATACGAAGGGTAGGAGCCGCGGTGTTGGGACCGTCATACCGTAGACTAATGTTAAGGCTTGTGCTATTGCACAAAAACGATTCAAATGTGTTAGTCAAGACAACGATGACTTGAAAACGAGGGTGGGAAGTTTGAAGGGTACAATAGGAAATATGGCGGGGCGAATGGAGCTTCTGATTCAAATGGTGGGAGACATCGCTACTTCTAAAGGAATCCCCGCACCGTTAGATCGCCCTGATGGAGCACGCAACATACAACTCGGTTCTTCTAAAGTCGTTGCTTCTCAAGATACAACCAAGGTTTCGAATAATAAAAAATGTGAAATTCTCAACTCTGATCTAGACATAGTAGCAATAGGTATTTATTACCAACTTTTTATTATTAGTTGATTTCGATGCAGTTATTTTGTTGGATAGATGTAGACAACTTTATTGCAACAGGTACTGTATGTCGAGATTCTACATCGTCCAGAATTCATGGGAAATATGTACCATCTACACATGAAAAATTGGTTTTGGACGATATACTGATGTCGGATGAGAAAACCACCAAAATAAATCGTCAATTTGCAGAGACTTTTGATGAAGTCGGAGTAGGTGGGTATGTGTGTCATCCGAAGAGCCTAATTCGATATCTTTAGACATTGGAGCAGATATATATAATTTTACACTATATGCTATCAAGTCAAAAGAGTTCACATAAGAATAAAAGAACCCATAACCAACTTTAATTCACTTATACATTGCTTGCATTGCTTATTTCAGGTATTTCATTTCTTATTCCAGTGGCGTTACCGAAGCAATTCTTCTTTCAGAGCTACTTCAGGTATGGTTTCGCTCTTGTAAAATTTAGTTGCTTAAATTTTGTTTTCTCGACATTTTTCTTCATCTTTTTTTGGCCTTGAGGTATGTTTTTATGTTTTGTTAGTTATATGAGAGGTAGTTGCAATTAAACCAATGGGCTAATGGATAGTTTGTCTTGTACACTTTTGGTGCAGTGGAAATTTGCATTCGTGTCACTTGGCAGTCCTGATTATCTTCAGGATTCGGATATTCTATCTTATTTGGTTTCAGGTACCTTTCTACCCCACATACATATGAATTATATTAGCAATAACATGGATGTTGTTGAGTTTAATGGTTGAAAACTGTTAATGTTCCTTGGATGATGTTATGTCGGGAAATGAACACTCTGTTTTTCCAAACTGTTAGTGTTACCATTATATCATAAATCCTTGTTTCTTCATCGACTCAACAAGCATTATTCTGTTCCAAGGGCCGCTAACTCGGCTTCGTCGTCTATCACTACGACTTCTGTAAAAAAACAGTTGTTCCCGACAGCGATTTCAAGTCTAGTTAAACTAGATATTAAACATTATATTTATGGATTTTTCACTTCAAGGTACTGTATCTTATATTTACCAGTTCCTATTCACAATATTGAGAATGTAGCCTCAGACTATGGTATGAACATCCAATTATATTGATAATTAAGTTTGGGTTGTAGTAGTCATTCATCTGGTTGTTTTAAGGGCTGTTATTGTGACAGTTACAGTTGCATTTACCATTTTAACTGGTAAACTGAAGTTGTACAGTGTTACACTATGGTTATGCCAAAGGTTGGTGTGCCGATAAATTGTTAATTGTTACGCCATGATGTTCCTGAACTAAATCTAAAGTTTTTGCTTGCTTGGCTATAATATAAGTCACCAATAGCAGCTTATCTAGTAAGTTTTTTAACATCGGAAAATGCAATAATAATTCTTTTTAGCTGTGTTTATTTTTAGAAAAAATATGTTAATTAGAAATAACCAGGGTTGTCATGGTTTGGTAAAATTTTCATTATCCTGCCATTGGATTTTATGGTTTAGGGTAAAAATCTGTAATATTTTTTCAAACCGAAAGTAATAATACTTTACTGGTATATTTAGTTGTGCATTAGATTTTGAGACAAGCAAAAACCTTAGATTTAGTTCAGAACATCATATCGAAGCAATTTCCAGTTTACCGATTACCATGCTTTTACAAAACCAGCATTCCAACAAAATCAGTACAGCAGTAGTAAATTTATCGTTAAGGTAAAAACTGGGAATATTTTATCAAACCAACAGTAATAATACTTCAGCAGTACAATTAGATGCAGTATAATTAGCTGCATTACATGCATTTTGAAACAAGCAAAAACTTTAGATTTAGTTACGGCTCAGTACAATTAGATGCAGTACAATTAGATGCAGTATAATTAGCTGAGCATTACGGCTCAGTTTCGCTGAGCCTTCGGCTCAGCTGAAACTGAGTGTAAGGCTCAGCGAAACTGAGCCGTAATGCTCAGCTGAAACTGAGCCTTACGGCTCAGCTGAAACTGAGCCTTACGGCTCAGTTTCGCTGAGCCTTCGGCGCAGCTGAAACTGAGCATTCGGCTCAGCGAAACTGAGCCGTAATGCTCAGCTGAAGCTGAACCTTATGGCTCAGTTTCGCTGCATTGATTTTTTTAGTTACTATTTGAACCAGGTCTTGTTGTTGTGGAGGCGAAACTAAACTGATGTTTGTTATTTTATTTTCTTTTCAGGCGTTGGAACAAGCATGAGTTGTATGGGCTCGACAACTGCAGTTTTGTTGATTTTTTTTAGAGAAAGAACTGTGAACATTATGTATTAAATGAAGTTATGATTTATGTATTAATCGAATTATTCTTAGCGTGTCTTCTTTATATACTGCTATATGAGTGTAGCGTATCTTCTTTATTGTGCATATATATATATATCAATGGGTGCAGTGATTTTGTATATTGCATATATGATATACCGATTTTGATACGGTTAAAAGCCGTATCTAATTCATTGTTATCATTGTAGGAGTGAGCCATTAAACACGGTTTTTAGCCGTATCAGTATACCAGTTTAATACGGTTTTAAGCCGTATCAAACTGGTATACTGGTACGGCTAAAAACCGTATCAATGTATGAAATTAGCAGTGCAAGCATAACAATTTGAGGTGGTTTAAAGCCGTAGCAATTGTTCAGTTTGATACAGCTTAAAACCGTATCAAATTAGAAGTTGGATAGTGCCTGCAAGCTAATTTGATACGGTTTTAAACCGTATCAAACTGAACAATTACTATGGCTTTAAACCGTACCAATTTAGTAATTTAATACGGTTTTAAGCCGTACCAATTGACAAATTTGATAAGGTTCTAAACCGTATCAATTATGGATTTTGATACGGTTTAAAACCGTATCAAATATCTCAATTGATACGGTTTTGAACCGTATCAATTGAACAGAGACGCCATTTTTTGATACGGCTTAAAACCGTATCAAATCGCTTTTAATACGGCCATTAAAACTGCCAAATTGGATTTTTGGTGTAGTGAGAGTCTTGTGGTTGATGATCAAAGCACGGCTTTAATATAGCATAGCTTTGTGTAGCGTTAATTCATGAGCCTCGCACCTCGGTGTGAACCAGAAATGGGAGAGGACCTCAGGGAGGGAATGCGTTTCCTTCTAGCTAGGAGTGATATCTGGGTTTTGCACGCCCAGATGTTTTACTTATGTGGATGATGGATAGCGAGGCGCCTCGGATATATCGGCACTGCTGGGCCGGTGGATGATATGGTCTTTATACATACCAATTTTACGCCCCATAGGGCGGGGAAACGTAGTGTTCAGGCATTTTAATCCACATCGAGTGGACCGGCCTAGACGATCCAAGGGCCGCCTGTGTCTGGGTTCTAAGACATGGGCTAAATTGTCTCGAAGCGGTAAGGACGATCCCTTGCCTTGGTTCACAGATGGAAATCCAACTTCCAATAGGTGATAATTTCGGTTTTAACTGTAGAGCCTAGTATTGGCGACATGATATATGGTACCCATGCCGTCTAGGATTAATACATTTATATTTGAAGTTGTTTTATACACTATGCACTTATAATAGTATCAAATGATTTGTTTTAAACGTACTAAGCATATTTGGCTATTATAAGGGAAAACCCTATCCTCCGGCTTGCGTCACATTGTGTGATGGGACCTGGGTCTTATAATAGCTTCATTTTTCCAAAAAGCATTGCGTTGTTTTGTTATATGCATTGGTATTCTTGGGAGGAAACCCGTTCCGTGTTATACGGCATGGTCCCTTGATATATCTGATTTTAAAGTAAAGTTTTAAATAACTGTTTTAGTTCTCACACCAGTTGCATGACTCACCTGGAGTTTATTGTTTTAACCTAAACTCTGGGTGCCCCTATTTTCCACACGGGCAGCCAGTAGTTTTAGTTTTGCAGATTTATATTCACAAGATCCTGGTTTACAGCCGGAAAGATATTCGAAAAGCTCTGTATCTGTATATTCTTTTCGATTGTGTTTTGTATTATTTTCGCTACATTGTAAATTGTAATCTTTGATATTTATCAAATGTATATTATTTGTTCATACTCTGTATATACTTGTACTCTGATGGAAATTATTGTAATATGCAACGAAATGTTCTTCTATTTGTGTTTTGATTTGTCGTGTTCTCAACTCAATCCGTTCTTTCCTTCACGAGGAAGTTCGGGTCACTTCATATTAATTGGGTTAAAATTTATTTGTTTACTTCTTTTAAATTCAGTTTCAATTGAACCAACTTATTTCAATTAAATTATTAATTCATTTCTAATTAACGAAAAATTTCAAAAATCCCGAAAATTTTCTAACACCCGAAATTTCTGAAAAATTTCGCCAGCACCTCCTTTGTATTGGTCAATCGGTACAACTACAACTCACCTCTCTAGACCTTTTCCAACCCAAAAGAAAATCAAGCAGCCAAGCGGCTTGCCAATTCGGCTCATAAATCTCATATCCAATAGAAATATAAATTTGTACCTTTTTTTCGGGCATATCATTATATCCTTTGCATCTGTTACCAGTTCAACATATACGAATGTCATCTCAGTCAACTCCAATCAATTCATTCGCTTATACTCAACCCCGATCTCATTTCAACTCGAGTTTCATTCTCGATTCCAAATCCTTAACTCACCAATCCAATTTACTTAACCTCGTTAAGTTTCATCCATAAACTTCATTAATTAATTAATTTCAATTTCAGTTTGCTTTCACAAGTATTATTTATCTTGTTTTTAATTTTAACAACCAGTCCATTATAATTCAACATTCTTTTTCCGGGAGTTCTTAAGCCACTTTGCTTTTCTCAAAGAAATCCAATAATCCTTTTCAAAATTCAAACAACTTGTTTTCGCAAAATATTTCCAAAACAAATTTTTTGGTAGTAATCCATCACTTACAACTCGAAAATTAACACCAATGATGTCATGATCATCATCGGAATCTATTTCCAACTATCGAAGTGATTTCAATACTATATCACTTTCAAAACCATATCTAAACACTTCCATTTTGAAATTCATTTCAAAATACCATTTACAATGCTTTAAAACAATTTAAAATCTCCCAGGATTTTAAAACTCTCTTATATCCAATCCATATACTTTACAAACTCTTATTCAAATTTCCAGAGTTTTAATTTCAATTCTGATTTAAATTCAGATTTAATTCACTTCGTAATACTTATACGAATTTTATTTGGTTATATATATATGTATGTATGTATGTATGTATAACGAACTCAATTTTTTTAATCTTATTCGATTACTATAACCAACATGTCCAACACACATAATGATTCCAATATCAATCAACCTTTTATATCAAAATATAATTTAGGTAAAATTATTTCATTTGCTCTTTTCAAAACATACCATGTCGATTCATCGTATTCAAGTGTTTAGAAACTCCTGCCGATACAGTGGATCAAACTGATTGATCAGAACCCATAAACAACTCAACCAACAAATCTCCACAATATAAAACCATTTTTATTAAATCTACAAATACATTCACTCGTATATATACACTCAAACTCAATCTAGGGTATTACTAACCTCATCTCTACTGAGTCACGCCACAGAGCCAAGGTAATTACTTATCCTTAAGCTCTGATACCACTTTACGACCCGGGTTTTCGCAATCCTGAGTAATTGACATATAACCCATTATCGACTATCAAGCATCAGAAATACCGGATAGTTAAAGAAAGAAAATAGAGGATGAGAATAGATAAGATAGAAACTTAGAATAGAAGAAGAAGAAGAACATACAACATCAGAGTAAACACGAATCTCAGCGGAATGAAAAATATATAATAGATACATATCTTTGAAATAAAATCAGTAACAGTAACATTATTAGAGTATAACACTTACAACATAGCGGAAATAACCATAGCTATATAATCCTGAAGCCTCCTGCTCCAAGCCGTCCAAGTATATCTGTAAAACCTGACTACTTAACTGCCTGTACAAATTGGGCACCCAAGAGTTTAGGGAAAACAAAACAAAATAAACTCCGGGTCAGTCATGGGACTGGTGTGAGTAAACAATTTTAAAACAATTTTAGAAAATAAACGATATCTCATAAGACCACGCCGTATAACACGGAACGGGTTTTTCCCTTATGAAAATCCAAAACACTTGATTTAACATTTCAAAATCCTTTGGCAAGAAAGATAAACTTTACATCAAAACTCTTTTGATATTATAATAGTGTCTATCAACCACAACTAACTACTCATTTAGCAGAACACTTTCATCTCACATTCCACATACATAATATATAATCAACAACCGCAGGCGCTTATTGGGTAATGGATTCCAACTGGCAAGGTATAGGACCACCTTCCGACAGTGTATCTCTAGAGGAAAATACACCAGGTTCAATAAGGACATCTTGTAGCCCAGGCTAAACATGACCGATCACTCATTTCGCTTGAGTGTACCGAATGTATTATCACCAACGGTTGGGATCAACAACCGTTTCTCGAAAGGGACAGCATCGAAATACATTATAGAAATAAATGAAACTCTAGATCAGGTGACAATACACCCTAATTGGCAGCTAACCACTTAGCCATGCGACCTACCTGATTTTATACCATTTCCTGGTTGTGAGGCTTGAGGTTAAAACGCACATATCATACCTTTATTTACTTTGAATGTCACATCGTCATGCCCACCAAATCACAAATTGATTTCCCCAAAAATACCACGGGTATACAGCTAAGAGAAACGAATTTTTCCTCCACTAAACGTAAATACGTTTGAAGAGATCAACTTACGCGATCTATTAAATATACTCTGTCATACATTCTTCCATACAGGTCGTCCTGAGACTGGACAGACCGAAGGTACTGTTTTGTAAACAGGACAGCCCTTGCATAACTCCGTCTTCAATTATGTTCATCATATTTGTTTTGCAACGCTAATGCCATACGGAGTGGTTTTCAGATAATATATCTGACCCCGGTCTCTCCGTATTGATAATGGAAATGGTCAAAAATCTTTGATAGTCAGTGATTTAACTATCAACGGAAAACATTTGTACAAACAACGGTCGTATTCCCATATGGAAATCTTACCGATTAATCATCATTTCATTTCCCAATTTCCCATTTATCTTTTCCATATATTCCTAAATTCTTTGTTTTCTAAAATTAGAAAATATACGTTATTAAATTTGGAAAACGTTTCCATTTTTGATTCACGCATCAATGTCTTCCCACCTCTATCAGTCTCTAACTATAAACTAGTGTAACAACCCGGAAAATATGAGCCAATTTAAAATTTTTATTTTGGCTATTTCAGTAAAATTTGAATAGTTAAAATAATTTATTTTAAGTAATAACGATTAAAAATTTATTTTAGTTGAAGTTAGAACAAAGGTATTCATTTTAATTTCTAAAGAAATTAGAAATAGTACGGTAGTTCGAAAAGTCAAACCTGTACTTTGACCGAATGTACCAGATTCAAAATTTAACAGATTTTAGCGGAACCAAAAATATCAAAATATGTTTGAAATTATCTTTTCAACGAATCCGAAAAATCGAATTTTCATAGCGGGAATCAAAAGATATGGTCAGTTGAATATTCGGGATGACCGCTATAGTATAATTTATAGCCCGTATAAAATGCCATTTTACAAACGACCTCCGTTTTCAACAAAACCACTTTTGTTGGAACCGGAATGTTGAATTATTGCTAAGTTTAATTTTCTGGAATTTTTGGAATTAATATGTGAGCGTGGCAAATAAAAGTGTGTTTTGTCAATTTTAGTTAAAATTGATCGACTTGAAAATAGCCATTTTTCAAACAGCCTCAGAATTCGATGAAATTAATTTTTTTAGAATCGTATCGTCAAAACAAAGCCAGAAATAATTTTTCTGGATTTATTTGAGTTCGTATGTGGCCCCGGTGGATTTAAATAGACGAACAAATTAATTAATTAAATGATTTAAATAATAAATTAAATATTTCAGGCCACAGACAGCCATTTGGGCTGACGAGACCTAGCCCGTTGGATCCGAAACAGGGGCTATTGGCTAGGGTCTCCTTTGGTTGGACTGAAATCGGATTAGTTTTTGATGTAGGGATTTGATTGCAAAAATTTCATTTAAATAATATAAAAGGAGGAAAATTAAAACCCTAAAAGAGAATACTGTTCATCGTCTTGTCTCGGCCGCTCCCTCCCCTACTCCAGGCGCACGTGCGCCACTCCAGCCGCACCACCTCCAACAACCCGCTCCTCCAATCGACCATCCAATCGCCTGCAAATTCGAATCAAAGTTTTGAACAAAAACTGAAACCCACGGTATGAAAAAACAAAGGAATTGTGACACTATTTTTCCGTTGCAAAATGATATTTAATGTATAAAATTGATAATTTATTCATATGAGATCCGACTTTGAAAATTTCAGATCCGGTTGGACCCTAACGTCGAATAGAACTTGTTGAAACTGATTGGAACAATTTCTGAACTCGTTTGGATTTTTAAATCTGCTTAAAGCAAGGTGAGAATCCCCGTTTACAGAATTAATATTTAAATTAATTATTTTCTCACTGATAAATTCTGTGTGTGTATGCAATGATCTAGTTCTGCGATGAAAATATAGTATTTATGTCAGATCTGTTATTCTAGATCTGATTCTGCGATGAAATTCTATTCTTTGTTTCGAATCTGTTATGGTTTAGATCTATGTTATATGATAGAAATTCCAATTTATTTAGATCTATAAGCATCGATTAGAATTAGATCTAGTTTTAGATAAAAGAATAAAAAGATTCAATTTTGAATATTGTTAGTTTACATAAGATTGTTTCTATTAAAAAGATTCAATTTTTAAATGGAATAGTATGTGTTGATGTGAATCACGTTGTGAATGTCGACATCAAAATTTAGAATATTGTTACATGTAGTATTATGGGAATTTACACCATATGTTAACACCGAAGTCTAATGTGATGGCATGTATTGGTATGAGAAATTGACCTCATTATGGACACCAAAATATTAGTTGTAATATGGAAGTGATATGGAATCGACATTAAAAATAAACATTGTTTTTAGCGTTATGTTAATACATTGAAAATGGACATTACTTTTAATGTCATGTTAACACATTAGAAATGAAACATTATATTAGTGTCATGTCTATATACATGAAAATAGACACATTTTTAGTGTCTTTGTTAATACATTAAAATTAAAGAAATACATTTAGAGATAATAAAATGTTATTTATTTGCATTTCTTTTATGCAAATACATTTAGAGAAAATAAAATGTTATTTATTTGCATTTCTTTTATGCAAATACATTTAGAGAAAATAAAATGTTATTTATTTGCATTTCTTTTATGCAAATACATTTAGAGAAAATAAAATGTTATTTTATTTGCGTTCCCTTATGCAAATATAATTAGAGATAAAAAAGGAGAGTTCTTTTATTTGCGTTCTTTTATGCAAATATATTTAGAAATATAAATTCTTCTTTTATTTGCATTCCTCGATGCAAATATACATTGAAAATAGAATGTACTTTTATTTACATTCTTTTATGCAAATTCATTGACAGTAAAATAGAAATCATATTTTTGGTTGCAATTTTAGATGCAAACAAAACAGTAAAATTAAAAATATATTTTTGTTTGAAATTTTAGATGCAAACAAAACAGTAAAAGAAAAATCATATTTTTTGTTTGCAATTTTAGATGCAAACAAAACAGTAAAAAGAAAAATAGTATTTTTGTTTTCAATTTTAGATGCAAACAAAACAGTAAAAAAAAAACATATTTTTGTTTGCAATTTTAGATGCAAACAAAACAGTAAAAAGAAAAATCATATTTTTTGTTTGTAATTTTAGATGCAAACAAAAAAGTAAAATAGAAATCATATTTTTGTTTGTAATTTTAGATGCAAATAAAACAGTAAAATAGAAATCATATTTTTGTTTGCAATTTTAGATGCAAACAAAACAGTAAAATAGAAATCATATTTTTTTTTGCAATTTTAGATGCAAACAAAACAGTAAAATAAAAAACATATTTTTGTTTGCAATTTTAGGTGCAAACAAAGTAGTAAAATTAAAAACATATTTTTGTTTGCAATTTTAAATGCAAACAAAACAGTAAAAGAAAAATCATATTCTTGTTTGCAATTTTAGATGCAAACAAAACAGTAAACTAGAAATCATATTTTTGTTTACAATTTTAGATGCAAACAAAACAGTAAAATAGAAATCATATTTTTTGTTGCAATTTTAGATGTAAACAAAACTGTAGAATTAAAATTATATTTTTGTTTGCAAATTTTACATGCAAACAAAACATTAGAATTAAAGTTTTAATTTTTGTTTGCAATTTAGCTGCAACAAAACATTTAATAATAGTTACATCTTTATTTGAAAATTTGATATAAATAAATAACATAGAAAAAAAGGTCATATTTTATTTACATTTTAGATGTAAATAAAAAAGTAGATTTCAATCATCATTTTTATCATGTTAGAAGAATTAGGAAAATCATATGTATAATCTCTAACGTGAATATGAATTACTCTTAATATGTTTGTGATGGTTGAAATAGTAGGAATCGCCAAATTGATTTATATATATATATATATATATATATATATATAAATTAAAATTTAACGAATCGCGTGCGGTAGTTCGCGTTTCGACAATCGTAACTTCAAACGGTTATACCGTAAAATCCAACTATCGGATTTTCCCAAAATTGGAACTGTTAGGACCATTTTGGAAAGATCTTTCCGATGATATAAATTTTATCAAAATCCAACGGTTAGATTTCAAGATAACTGTAAATCAAAGTTTGGTAAAAACAGCGCCAGGATCGCCCTTTTGACCCAAAGCGTCAATTTAATTATATAGAGCTATTTTTAAATAAATAAAAATAGCGATAAATAGTATAAATTGATATTAACAATATTATTTGGTTTAAATGATAAAAATTCGAAAAATTATTTGAAAAGTTCGAGTTCAACTCATTTCAAATAATTGTACGGCGATTTAAAATCAAAGATATCAAAGACGGCGATTGAAGACCGGCGGTTTTCGCGTCGAAAGGATAACTACCGATGCCTGGCATTGGTTAGCTACCAATAAAGGGTTAAAGTGGTAGTTGTCCGGACGCACTTGTTGATCGTTCGGATACGCGAGCACCTAGGTGACTCCGGTTTCGTTCAGACCTAGAACGAACTTGTAAATGGATGCGTGTCCGACATTGAATTTCATGCTATGTAATTTAAATTGATATCTATTAATATATTTCTGTGGTGGCGAAGGATTTATCCTTTTGCTAAACACCCTTCTTTGAGACGCACAAGCTCGAAGGTTATATATTGGTAGATATCGATCGCATGGTATGGACTGTCAATGTGACATGCCAAGTTGCAATTGATCGAGGCTTTTGTTGAAAAGCAGAGCCTTGTGGATGATGATCAAAGCATAGCCTATTTAGGCATAGCTTTGTGTATTTCGTTACCTCACGAACCTCACACCCCGGTAGAGTCAAAAACGGAGCAAGGGAACGCCGGGAGTGCACACGTTTCTCTCTATCTAGAAGTGGTGTTTGGGTTTAAAACAGCCTGACATTTTACTTATGTGGTTGATGGAATGAGGCGCCTCAGATTTTTATTTGGCCGAAATGGCCAATTTATAGGTCCAATAGGATCGGGAAGCGTGTGTTCAGACATAACTAATCCACTAAACTATTTGTGGACCGGTCCTGCTGTATCCAAGGATTCGCCAGCGTCTGAATCCTGAGACATTGCTAGAGTGTCACGAATCGGTCAGGAGATCGTTCCCAGCCTTGACTCATGATGGAAACCAACATCCAATATGACATTACGACCTTGATTGTAAACATATATACGGCGACATAGTATATGGTAGCTATGCCGTCTAGGATTGATACATTTACTTTGAAGTATTTTTGAAACATATTAGGCACTATCAATAATATTAAAAATAATATTTTCCACGTATCAAGCATTTTTGATCATTATAAGGTAAAACTCTATCCTCCGTTTGCGTTGCATTATGTGATGGGACTTGAGTCTTATAATGATTTCATTTTCTAAAAAGCATTGCGTTGTTTTTGACTTAAAAATTTATAAAACTTATGCACTAGCAATCCAATGAAAATAAACCTGTTCCACGATAGCGGCGTGGTCCAGTGATTATCCATATTATTAGTTTGGTTAGATTTCTCACACCAGTCCCATGACTGACTTGTAGTTTGTTTCTATTTGCAAACTCGGGTGCCCTCTTTCCACATGGGCAGCCAAGTGGCAGGTTTTCAGGTATGGATATTTCTGGACTAGAGCTTGCCGATGTAGATGTTGGAAGATCTTATCTTTTATCTTTTATTTTCTTCTTGAGACGTTGAGACATTTTTTAGTATTGATGTATTTTGGGAGTTGAGATTATATTTCTTTCTCTGTTTTAGACATCCATTTTGCTAAGTTGTATCCTGCACTGCGTACTTTGATGTTCAGTGATGATGTTTGTGATGACATTTCATTTCTGCTGCAATGGTTTATATGTTCTGCTATGTAACTGTGATCTATTATTGTTTTAATTATGTTTTACTCCTATGATTATCCTTACTTCCGTTCTACGGAAATTTGGGTCGTCACACTTGGTATCAGAGCTAGGTTTACCTTAACATCTGGAGTATAACATTTTTAGAACAATTCGTCTAAATAAAATCAGTAGTATTCTAAGACGTGTAGCTCATTAGAGATAGGATTAGTACGGTCCTAGAATGAGCACAACTGAATAGCACATATTAATCAGTCATTACATCATTATCATTTAATCATATGCCTTTATTTTTAATCTTTCCTTTGAAAGTTATCATTTCTCTTGGTTTGACTCTTCCCTTGATGTTACAGACTAATTGAGAAATGAGTACTAGAGCTCGTGCAAGAGCACAACGAGGCAGAGGTGGGTCAAGTGGACCCGCCCGAGATGAGCCTCGTGCAGCCCAAGAACGGAGACAGGCCTCCCCAGAAATTGAGATACCACCACCACCCCAACGTACATTCGATCTTGACAAAGTGGCTAAGAAGATAAAGAATCTTGGAGGTGTACACTATACTGGCCAAGAAACGGTGACGGAGTCGCAAGGATGGCTTAAGATGATGGAAAAGATTTTGGATGGTTTAGAGCTCGAGGACCACAGAAAACGATTCATGGCAACTTGGTTTCTGAAAGGCCAGGCCCAAATTTGGTGGGAGATAGTTATGGTTGGAGGTAATGAGGCTGATGTGACTTGGGGAAAATTCAAGGAGCTATTCAAAGAGAAGTTCATGCCATCCCATGAAGTTGAGCGCCTTCACGATGAGTTCGCCCACCTCCAACATGGGAGCATGACTATTTCAGAGTATGTTAAGAAATTTGATGAGCTTTCCAGATACGCCCCAAAATTAATCCAAGACCCGTTGCAGAAAAATAAGAGGTTTATCAATGGTCTGGCAAGGAGGTACCATAACAGGGTGACTACACACATCGAGCACCCATTTGCTAAGGTAATCGAGATGGCATGCAGATTTGAAGAGATTGATCAGAAGGGTTCATAGCAAGAGAAAGAAAAGAACCAAGCCAACAACAAGAAGATGGAGTCGGACAAGAAGACTGAGGCGGGCAGCTCTTCCACCGCCAAGCCCCAAGAGAAGAAGAAGAAGAGAGACCGATCCAAGGTTAAGTGCTTCAATTGCCAGAGGATAGGGCACTTTGACTATGAGTGCCGAGCTCCGAAGAGGCCCAAAAGGAACGAGAACGAGTCAGAACAGTGGACAGAATCCTCGTGGCCCAAGGGAATGTTTCAATTGCAACAATCCTAGACACCTCATCAAGGATTGC
The DNA here is from genome assembly GCA_030737875.1 of Allium sativum. Taxonomy (NCBI): domain Eukaryota; kingdom Viridiplantae; phylum Streptophyta; class Magnoliopsida; order Asparagales; family Amaryllidaceae; genus Allium; species Allium sativum. The sequence goes on from JASFAX010004850.1 coordinate 30,206, forward strand.
CCTTTGCTCAAGAAATCTCAGGTGGCCCATGTCTACGAAGGAGCGACTGCACCGACCTCTTCAGAAGCAGGTACTCCTGATGTTTTAGGAGGTACCCTTAACATTAAAAACATCCCTATTACTGTTTTGTTTGACATGGGTGCATCTAGAAGTTTCATATCTGTTGACATGATTAAGAAGCTTAAATTGAAACCCAGAAAACTCAAAGAACCTGTTAGAGCCCATAGCCCGATAGGAGGCTCACTCATTCTCGAAAAATATTATAGAGTGCCCGTTTCTTACTCTCACTTCCAGTTTCCTTTTAATCTGATCATCATGAATTTCTCTAGGTATGATATCATACTTGGAATGGACTGGCTAGCGGAATATGAGGCTGAGTTACTTTGTGCTGAAAGGGTAGTCAGAATCAAAACTAAATTCGAAAATACGATGACTATACCATGCCATCGCTCAGCCACTGATAGGAAAGAATTTTGGTCTTCTCTAGAAGTCACTCCTGCTTCTATTGAGGATATTCCTATCGTCAGAGACTATGCAGATGTGTTCAAAGAAGTAGACAACCTACCACCACGTAGGGAAATCGATTTCAGAATTGACTTAGTCCCTAATGCATGGCCCGTCATGCATCCCATTCGAAGAATGTCACCAAAAGAAAGAGAGAAGTTGAGCAATCAAACCAAGCAGCTTTTGTGGAAGGGATTGATCAGACCTAGTTTCTCAAGCTGGGGTGCAATAGTGGTTTTCGTCCCAAAGTCAGACGGTACCCTCAGGCTATGTGTGGACTACCGTGATCTAAATAAGCAAACTCTGAAAAATAAATACCCACTACCCCGCGTTGATGATCTGCTAGACTGCTTGAACGGAGCTCGGGTATTCTCTAGGATGGACCTAGCTACAGGTTTCCACCAATTACGCATTGCCGAAGAATGTGTGCCTTTGACAGCTTTCAAAGGACCAAATATATTTTATGAATGGCAAGTAATGCCCTTCGGTATATCCAATGCTCCAGCATACTTCGTAGATCTAATGAATAGAGTCTTCAGAGATGTTCTAAACAAATTTGTGCTGGTGTTCATCGACGATATTCTCATCATCTCTAAGTCCATCGCTGAACATGAAAAACATCCGAAGGAAGTCTTAGAGATTTTGCGCAGAAATGTGCTGAAGGCCAAATTCTCCAAATGAATATTCTGGCAAGAAGAGGTGAAATTCCTCGGCCATGTTGTATCTAAGGAAGGCATCTCTGTAGATCCAGGAAAGATCTCGGCCATCAAAGATTGGAAGCAACCTACAACGCCCACCAAATTCAGAAGTTTCTTAGGTCTGGCGGGTTATTATCGGAATTTCGTTAAGGATTTCTCGAGAGTATCTTGCTCATTGACAAAGCTGACTAAGAAGCATACCAAGTTTAAATGGACACCTGAATGTGAGGCAGCTTTCCAAGAGCTGAAACAGAAATTGATCACTGCTCCTGTATTGATCATCATTGATGGCAATCAGGATTTGAAATTCTGGACTGACGCTTCCAGAGAAGGTTATCCTTTTCATCTAAATAAACATGTTGTAACAACCCGTATTTTCAATAACCTGTTATAACATAAATCGAGGCAGAATTTAATTCTAAAATCTGAATCAAGGGAAATGGGCTATGCCATTGCGTTCGTCTCGGAAAAATACGCGAAATAGAGTCCGAGTTTTCGAGAATCGGAGTCCGTATGACCCGATTAAGGCCCAACGAAGTTTTCAGAAAATTTCAAAGTAAAAACAGATTTCAAATTCAAGTTTGAATTTGAAAATTAGGTCAGATTGGGCCAGGCGGGAAAATTCCCGCCAGAGCACCCAAGTCGACAGCCCTGTCGACTTGGGAGTCGACTTGGTTGGACCCAAGTCGACAGCCCTGTCGACTTGGCTGTCGACTTGGTCCAGCCGGGTTGTTTAGCCTGGTGCACCATTTTGGGTTTGTGTTGAGCTTGGGGGCCAGATTCGATTTTGAGGGCTGAGATTAGAACTAGGGTTTAATCCTAAGGCTAGAACTAATCCTAATCTCTATAAATAAGCCCCTAACCTAACCCTAAATCATCATTATTCATTCTAGTAACTAAACTATGGCAAAATCAATCCTCTCACGGCCTCCACTCTCTTCATAAAATTCCTAAATAAATTTCTAAGAGATTTTCCATGCATACAAGTGTTTTCAAACTTGTATGAGCGCCATTAGCTTGCATTCAAGTCAAGTTTCTATATTTGCATCATAAAGCAAGGGTTTTTATTGATTTGGAGCTTGCATTTTGGGGTTTAATTGATTGCATAAGGGCTTTCTTATATTTGCTATACTCATTTGAGTCTTCATAAGCATTGTAAGCCCTATTCTACTTTCATACTTAAACTCTAAAGTTAAATGTATGATATGCAAGTTTATATGCAAGTTTACTATGCTATGATATGCAAGTTTATCATGTTGTGATATGCAAGTTTATATGCAAGTTTGCTATGATATGATATGCAAGTTTATCATGTTATGTTATGCAAGTTTGATATGCAAGTTTGTCATATGATATGCAAGTTATGTTATGCAAGTTTGGGTTGATCATTTGGTTTATGTTTTCATGTTATGCAAGCTTATCTTGAGTATATGAACATAAAGCTCCAAGCTTTATGCTAAAGGGTGCATTTTGGCAACATGTAAGTTATCATATCTCTTATGATAACTTGCATGTGAGGCTAAATGCGAACTTATGGCCATGTCTACATGTCATTCAGCACCATGTATCTCCAATATGCCAAGTGTGGTTTTATGCATGCTTTTGAGGCCTAAAAATGTAATATGCAAGTATATGAACATATGTACATTTCTTATGCCACCATGTTGAACTTGTGGCTTCAACACCTTTATGTCACGATTATGCCAAGTTCCCTCTTTCTATCCTTTATGCGCTATTGCGATATGTAAGCGATGGGATTGCGTTTGGGGTTGGGTAAACTTAAAAGACATAAAAACATAAGCTTGGGAATTTACCTATTAAGTTAGGTCTACCCATTGGGAATTTACCTATTAAGTTAGGTCTACCCAATTGCTTGAAAATTTGTAACATGTTTTGGAAACATGATGGACATGACACTTAGAAAAGATAAGTGTGACCAACTCGAGGTTGGGTTGAGTTTGAAGCGTAAACCTACCCGGAACCGACCGGCTTAACTAGTTGCTACAAACAATAGGACCCAATGTGAGAAGTTGGCCATGTTGTACCTTGAACCCGAGGTTAGACCAAGTTGTGGTGTAAAGCTACCCGGACCCGCCCGGCTTAACTAGTAACCACAACAAGGTCTAATGTGAGAGGTTAAGGCGCATTAAATTAATTAATGCCTCGTTATTAGGGTTAAGTCATGGTCCACTTAATACTTAACCAATTTGGGCTTGGTAGATTAATCAGGGTTAAGTCGTGAACTCATCGTTACACTTAACCAAGTTAATCCATGATTAGCAAGAGGGTTAAACCGTACTTAACCCACTAGAAAATCCTAGCAATGGGGGCCCACTCCGCAGTAATCCCAAAAAATTGGTATCATTAAGGCCCTAGGGACTAGGCTAGGGAGGGGGCACGATTACTGGGCTGGAGGTAAGCGACCAAATAAACGACGGCCGAGTGGTACGCCGATGTAGTTTTGGACAGACTATGGTCGTGCACGTAGTCCGTATTTGGAGAAGTCACCCATGGGTACCAGTAGATCGAGACTGTGCACTCATGTTTATGGTGTCCAGGGGTTGGCACCCTAGGGCTTGATACACCCGAAGGGTGGACCCGGCACAGTTCGACTACAATTATGTTTGGGCCGTATTGACACCAACACGTGACGAGTTAGGCTTAGGGAGCCGATCGACTAGACCGTTTGGTTGGACCTTGTATTAGGGTCATTTCATGTTATTAGGCTAAAGCCTGGGCCAAGGGATCAATACCTGTTTATTCCAGTCATGTTAGTTTGCTAGTACACATGTGGTGCAAAACCTTAAACCTGATTATGCGATGACACCTTTATCTACCTTGTTAGTTAATCATCATGCTAGTATGTTGTTATCCTTATGATCATACCTGCTTCTCATGCCAGTTAACTTTATCAGTTTACATTGATTGTAGTAGGGCTTACTCAGTCTTTTTGACTGACCTGTTTTCTTTCGCCTCTTTTCTTCCGTTCCCCCCCCCAAGGTTCTCAGGGAGGGAATATTGAGCTTAGCTTGGATTTCTGATCGCTTGCTTGTGGGATTTTAGCTCATGTACGGTCTTGACATGAAGCTAGCTATGGTTATCACTTATTTTGGGGATAGTACTTATGTATTCCAGTTTTTCAGTAATGTTATTTTTATCTAGACTTGTGTATTTGGAAAGTTGACATTATGTTGTACCAAACTTGTTTTGAAATAGTTTGAAATCTTCCGTTGTTTTACTTATGTTATTTACTCTGTTTACATATATACATATGTTCTTGTTCTGCCTTGATATATCATTATGCATGTTTACCTGATTCAAACGCCCCTCCAAAGTTAGAGTGTTTGCAAGAGTCACCCTGGCGGAGGTGGGGTGTTACACATGTCAGAAATGACATTTTTCTAAAAGTTAAATCTTATTTTAACACATTATTCTTTTCTCTATTTAAGGTATTGGTGCAGTGCTAATGCAAAGAGGCAAGGTTGTCGCATATGCTAGCCGCCAATTAAAACCACATGAGAAGAATTATGCCACTCATGACCTTGAGCTAATGGCCATAGTATTTGCTTTAAAAATATGGAGGCACTATCTCTTGGGCGAGAAATTCAAGCTGTATACGGATCACCAATCCTTGAAGCATCTATTTACCCAAAGAGATTTGAACCTGAGGCAACAGCGTTGGGTTGAATTCCTTACACCCTATGATCTAGACATATTATATACTCCAGGGAAAGCCAATGTTGTGGCAGATGCTCTCAGTCGGAAGAATACGGATGACTCCAAGCTTATCGTTGTTAATCTTATTTTCACCCCTACCTTGATCGATAAGATCTCCGTCCTTCAGAAGAATGATGAATTTATTCAGGGAATCATCAAAAGGATCAGGGAAAGCGAATCCACAAGTTTTCAGATTGATGAAAAAGGAGTTTTGAGGCTATCGGGTCGAATTTGTGTTCCAAATCTTCCTGAGCTCAGAAAGGAAGTGATGGACGAATGCCACAAGTCTAAGCTTTGCATCCATCTTGGAGTAAGCAAGATGTACCATGACCTCAAGCGTACTTTTTGGTGGAGATCTATGAAGAGAGACATCTCTATATATGTTTCTAGATGTCCCACCTGCCAGCAAGTCGAGAGCGATCAGAAAAGGCTAGCAGGTCTATTGCAACCGCTAGGGGTTCCAAGTTGGAATTGGGACGAAATTTCTATGGACTTCATTGATGGTTTACCCCGGACTAGGAAGGGCAACGACAATATATGGGTGATTGTGGATCGCTTCACAAAGACTGCACATTTCATTCCTGTCAAATCCAATAGGACAACTCGAAGTTTGGCACAACTTTATTTCAGAGAGATTGTCAGACTGCATGGGGTTCCTAATGGCATTGTCAGTGACCGCGATCCGATATTTGCTAGAAAATTATGGGAGACTTTTCAAGAAGAGCTAGGGACTAAGATGAATATGAGCACTGCTTATCACCCTCAGATAGATGGCCAAACTGAGAGGGTGAACCGTATATTGGAGGACTTGTTACGAGCATGTATTCTAGATTTTGGTGGGTCTTGGGAAGATCATTTGCACTTGGTCGAATTCTCTTATAATAACAGCTACCAAGCAAGCCTGAAGATGTCGCCATTGGAAGCTCTATATGGCAGACCATGCAGATCTCCAGCATGTTGGGTGGAACCCAGTAATCGATAAGTACTGGGACCCGACATGATCTGTGAAGCAGCAGAGAAAGTTGACTTTATTAAGAAGCGATTGCTGGCTACTCAAAGCCTACAGAAGAGTTATGCAGACGCTCGAAGAAGGGATTTAGAATTCTCTGTTGGTGATCTTGTATACTTGAAGGTTTCCCCATCGAGAGGTGTGATTCGATTTGGGAAGTCTGGGAAATTGGCACCTAAATTCATTGATCCTATTCTAGAAAGGATTGGGACTCTCGCCTATAGAGTACAGTTGCTTGACTGGTTGCCAGGGGTCCATAATGTATTTCATGTGTCCTAACTCTGGAAGCATGTTCATGATCCAGATTTAGTTGCGGAGGAAGCAGCACAACGAGATTTGGAGATTACTCCTGCCCTAGCAGTGAGAAGGGAGCCTGTTAAAATTGTTGGCAAAGAGACCCGAGCACTGAGGAACATGAGGATCCACTTAGTCAAGGTGCAGTGGAGCGGGGACCCTAGAGATTGTACCTAGGAGACAGAGGATAACATCAAACAGGCTTACCCCGAGTGCAGAATGGATATCCCCGAGTGACACTTGTGTTGAGGTACATTTACAATACCTTGCATTTTCCGTTTTGTTTCCTACTTTATCGTTATTTCCTTTTCGAGGACGAAAATATTTTAAGTGGGGGAGATTGTAACAACCAGGAAAATCCGAGCCAATTTAAAAATTTTATTTTGGCTATTTCAGTAAATTTTGAATAGTTAAAATAATTTGTTTTAAATAATAACGATTAAAATTTTATTTTAATCGAAGTTAGAACAAAAGTATTCATTTTAATTTCTAAAGAAATTAGAAATAGTACGGTAGTTTGAAAAGTCAAACCTGTACTTTGACCGAATGTACCGGATTCAAAATTTAACGGATTTTAGCAAAACCAAAAATATCTAAATTTGTTTGAAATTATCTTTTCAATGAATCCCAAAAATCGAATTTTCATAGCGGGAATCAAAAGATATGGTCAGTTGAATATTCGGGATGACCGCTATAGTATAATTTATAGCCCGTATAAAAGGCCATTTTACAAACGACCTCCGTTTTCGATGAAACCACTTTTGTTGGAACCGGAATGTCGAATTATTGCTAAGTTTAATTTTTTGGAATTTTTGGAATTAATATGTGAGCATGGCAAACAAAAGTGTGTTTTGTCAGTTTCAATTAAAATAGATCGACTTGAAAATAGCCATTTTTAAAACAGCCACAAAATTCGACGAAATTAATTTTGTTAGAATCGTATCGTCAAAACAAAGCCAGAAATAATTTTTTTGGATTTTTCTGAGTTCGTATGTGGCCCCAGTGTATTTAAATAGACGAACAAATTAATTATTTAAATGATTTAAGTAATAAATTAAATATTTTAGGCCATAGATAGCCTTTTGGGCTGACGAGACCTAGCCCGTTGGATCCGGAATAGGGGCTATTGGCTAGGCTCACCTTTGGTTGGACTGAAATCGGATTAGTTTTTGATGTAGGGATTTAATTGCAAAATTTTCATTTAAATAATATAAAAACGAGGAAAATTAAAACCCTAAAAGAGAATACTGTTCATCGTCTTGTCTCAGCCGCACCCTCCCCTACTCCAGGCGCGCGTGCGCCACTCCAGGCCGCACCACCTCCAACAACTCGCTCCTCCAATCGATCATCCAATCGCCTGCAAATTCGAATCAAAGTTTTGAACAAAAACTGAAACCCATAGTATGAAATAAACAAAGGAATTGTAACACTATTTTTCCGTCGCAAAATGATATTTAATGTATAAAATTGATAATTTATTCATAGAGATCCGAATTTGAAAATTTCAGATCCGGTTGGACCCTAACATCAAATAGAACTTGTTGAAACTGATTGGAAATTTTTCTGAACTCGTTTGGATTTTTAAATCTTCTTAAAGCAAGGTGAGAATCCCCGTTTACAGAATTAATATTTAAATTAATTATCTTCTCGCTGATAAATTCTGTGTATGTATGCAATGATC
>JASFAX010000494.1:20000-22500 GCA_030737875.1 Allium sativum
TTTTGTTGATCAACCAACGTTTCAGCTTGCGTTTTGCCTGATCCATTTTGGTCAATCCTTCCCCTTCCTCCTCCTCACCCTCCCCCCCCAATATAGGAATATATGGAATTTAGCCTAATATGACCCCGGTAGTCCAAAGTGTCTCTGCTACGTAGGTAAATCCGACCACATTTTTTTTTGTGATTTTGCCATGTAGTCACTGTGGTTTTGAGTGATCCGCATGTGTTTTCCGAATCTGGCACTTTGCCAAGTGCCAAATCTGGTACTTTGTCAAATCTGGTACTTTGCCAAATCCAAGGCGTGCGGAGCCCGATTAGCACACGTGAAAATTCAATGTTTCACCGTGTTTTTCAGCCTGGTACTTTGGCAAACCTGGTACTTTGCCAAGTGCCAAATCTGATACTTTGCCAAATCCAAGCTGTGCCAAGCCCGATTAGCACACGTGAAAATCTAACGTTTCACCGTGTTTTTCACCATTTTTTGAGTGCCAAATCTGGTACTTTGGCAAATGTGGTACTTTGCCAAATCCAAGGCGTGCGGAGCCCGATTAGCACACGCGAAAATTCGATGTTTCACCGTGTTTTTCAGCCTGGTACTTTGGCCAACCTGGTACTTTGCCAAGTGCCAAATCTGGTACTTTGCCAAATGCAAGGCGTGCGGAGCCCGATTAGCACACGTGAAAATTCAATGTTTCACCGTGTTTTTCAGCCTGGTACTTTGGCAAACCTGGTACTTTGCCAAGTGCCAAATCTGGTACTTTGCCAAATCCAAGGCGTGCGGAGCCCGATTAGCACACGTGAAAATTCAATGTTTCACCGTGTTTTTCAGCCTGGTACTTTGCCAAACCTGGTACTTTGCCAAGTGCCAAATCTGGTACTTTGCCAAATCCAAGGCGTGCGGAGCCCGATTAGCACACGTGAAAATTCGATGTTTCACCGTGTTTTTAAGCCCTTTTTGAGTGCCAAATCTGGTACTTTGCAAAGTGCCAAATCTGGTACTTTGCCAAACCTGGTACTTTGCCAAAACCAAGCCGTGCCGAGCCCGATGCGCACACGTGAAAATCCAATGTTTTACCATGTTTTTCAGTCTTTTTTGAGTGCCAAAATCTGGTACTTTGGCAAATTTGGTACTTTGGCAAATTTGGTACTTTGCCAAATCCAAGGCGTGCCGAGCCCGATTAGCACACGCGAAAATTCGATGTTTCACCGTATTTTTCAGCCTGGTACTTTGGCAAACCTGGTACTTTGCCAAGTGCCAGATCTGGTACTTTGCCAAATCCAAGGCGTGCCAAGCCCGATGAGCACACGTAAAAATTCAATGTTTCACCATGTTTTTAAGCCTTTTTTGAGTGCCAAATCCGGTACTTTGCAAAGTGCCGAATCTGGTACTTTGCCAAACCTGGTACTTTGCCAAAACGAAGCCGTGCCGAGCCCGATGCGCACACGTGAAAATCCAATGTTTCACCTTGTTTTTCACTATTTTTTGAGTGCCAAATCTGGTACTTTGCCAAATCCAAGGCGTGCCAAGCCCGATGCGCACACGTCGATATCAAGTGTTTCACCGTGTTTTTCAGTCTTTTTTGAGTGCCAAAATCTGGTACTTTGGCAAATTTGGTACTTTGCCAAATCCAAGGCGTGCCGAGCCCGATTAGCACACGCGAAAATTCGATGTTTCACCGTATTTTTCAGCCTGGTACTTTGGCAAACCTGGTACTTTGCCAAGTGCCAGATCTGGTACTTTGCCAAATCCAAGGCGTGCCAAGCCCGATGAGCACACGTAAAAATTCAATGTTTCACCATGTTTTTAAGCCTTTTTTGAGTGCCAAATCCGGTACTTTGCAAAGTGCCGAATCTGGTACTTTGCCAAACCTGGTACTTTGCCAAAACGAAGCCGTGCCGAGCCCGATGCGCACACGTGAAAATCCAATGTTTCACCTTGTTTTTCACTATTTTTTGAGTGCCAAATCTGGTACTTTGCCAAATCCAAGGCGTGCCAAGCCCGATGTGCACACGTCGATATCCAGTGTTTCACCGTGTTTTTCAGCCTGGTACTTTGGCAAACCTGGTACTTTGTCAAGTGCTAAATCTGGTAATTCGCCAAATCCAAGTCGTGCCAAGCCCGATGAGCACACGTGAAAATCCAATGTTTCACCGTGTTTTCAAGCCTTTTTTGAGTGCCAAACCTGGTACTTTGCCAAATCTTCTACTTCGGTAAATCTGGTAATTTGCCAAATCCAAGACGTGCCAAGCCCGATGCGCACACGTGAACACCATTAACTCGAACACCTTTACCAGAAAGCTGGTCAACCGATCGCGTTTGAGGCTTCGCTGCGGAGGTTTCGTAAATTTCACGGGTAAATGCTTGAAATTCCATAGGCTTAGATTTCAGTGTCAGCGCACGTTACAGCTTGCTTTTCGCCTGGTCCGCTCTTCCAATATAAAATCCAGGCACAATGGGCTTTTCGTATAAGTCCACGGAATTATATTTCGGTGGTCGGTCG
>JASFAX010000494.1:30000-32500 GCA_030737875.1 Allium sativum
TCTCGTAATCGCCCACGTTTCTGCTTGATACGTCCAGTTTTCGAAAAAACTGGGAAATCTCGCCAGAACCGAACTTTCCCATGAGCGGCCACGTTTCACCAGGGTTTCTGCTTGATACGTCCTATTTTCGAAAAAACCGGAAAAATCCAACTAAAACCAAGCTTTCCTGTAATTGCCCACATTTCAGCATGGTTCTAGCTAGATTTGGCCAGTTTTCGGAAAAACTGGTGAAATCCAACCAAAACCAAACTTTTCCGAGATATCGCCCACGTTTCAGCATGGTTTCTTCCTGATCAGTCCCGTTTTCGAGAAAATAGGAAAATCTCGCGGAAACCAAAGATTCCCGTAATCGCCCATGTTTCTGCTTGATACGTCCAGTTTTCAAAAAAACTGGGAAATCTCGCCAGAACCGAACTTTCCCATGAGCGGCCACGTTTCACCAGGGTTTCTGCTTGATACGTCCTATTTTCGAAAAAACCGGAAAAATCCAGCCAAAACCAAGCTTTCCTGTAATTGCCCACATTTCAGCATGGTTCTAGCAAGATTTGGCCAGTTTTCGGAAAAACTGGTGAAATCCAACCAAAACCATACTTTTCCGAGATCGCAACAAAAATATTTTTAAAAATATTTTTAAAAAATTTGGGGAGGGCACTTCCATCGAAAACATTTTCAAAAAATTTTTTTTTAAATTTTTTTTTTTTAAAATATTTAAAAATTAATATTTTTAAATATTTAAAAAAAAAAAAAAATTTCTCCGAAAAATCCACACAAAAAAATTTTGTTGATCAACCAACGTTTCAGCTTGCGTTTTGCCTGATCCATTTTGGTCAATCCTTCCCCTTCCTCCTCCTCACCCTCCCCCCCCAATATAGGAATATATGGAATTTAGCCTAATATGACCCCGGTAGTCCAAAGTGTCTCTGCTACGTAGGTAAATCCGACCACATTTTTTTTTGTGATTTTGCCATGTAGTCACTGTGGTTTTGAGTGATCCGCATGTGTTTTCCGAATCTGGCACTTTGCCAAGTGCCAAATCTGGTACTTTGTCAAATCTGGTACTTTGCCAAATCCAAGGCGTGCGGAGCCCGATTAGCACACGTGAAAATTCAATGTTTCACCGTGTTTTTCAGCCTGGTACTTTGGCAAACCTGGTACTTTGCCAAGTGCCAAATCTGATACTTTGCCAAATCCAAGCTGTGCCAAGCCCGATTAGCACACGTGAAAATCTAACGTTTCACCGTGTTTTTCACCATTTTTTGAGTGCCAAATCTGGTACTTTGGCAAATGTGGTACTTTGCCAAATCCAAGGCGTGCGGAGCCCGATTAGCACACGCGAAAATTCGATGTTTCACCGTGTTTTTCAGCCTGGTACTTTGGCCAACCTGGTACTTTGCCAAGTGCCAAATCTGGTACTTTGCCAAATGCAAGGCGTGCGGAGCCCGATTAGCACACGTGAAAATTCAATGTTTCACCGTGTTTTTCAGCCTGGTACTTTGGCAAACCTGGTACTTTGCCAAGTGCCAAATCTGGTACTTTGCCAAATCCAAGCTGTGCCAAGCTCGATGCGCACACGTGAAAATCCAGTGTTTCACCGTGTTTTTCACCATTTTTTGAGTGCCAAATCTGGTACTTTGGCAAATCTGGTACTTTGCCAAATGCAAGGCGTGCGGAGCCCGATTAGCACACGTGAAAATTCAATGTTTCACCGTGTTTTTCAGCCTGGTACTTTGGCAAACCTGGTACTTTGCCAAGTGCCAAATCTGGTACTTTGCCAAATCCAAGGCGTGCGGAGCCCGATTAGCACACGTGAAAATTCAATGTTTCACCGTGTTTTTCAGCCTGGTACTTTGGCAAACCTGGTACTTTGCCAAGTGCCAAATCTGGTACTTTGCCAAATCCAAGGCGTGCGGAGCCCGATTAGCACACGTGAAAATTCGATGTTTCACCGTGTTTTTAAGCCCTTTTTGAGTGCCAAATCTGGTACTTTGCAAAGTGCCAAATCTGGTACTTTGCCAAACCTGGTACTTTGCCAAAACCAAGCCGTGCCGAGCCCGATGCGCACACGTGAAAATCCAATGTTTTACCATGTTTTTCAGTCTTTTTTGAGTGCCAAAATCTGGTACTTTGGCAAATTTGGTACTTTGGCAAATTTGGTACTTTGCCAAATCCAAGGCGTGCCGAGCCCGATTAGCACACGCGAAAATTCGATGTTTCACCGTATTTTTCAGCCTGGTACTTTGGCAAACCTGGTACTTTGCCAAGTGCCAGATCTGGTACTTTGCCAAATCCAAGGCGTGCCAAGCCCGATGAGCACACGTAAAAATTCAATGTTTCACCATGTTTTTAAGCCTTTTTTGAGTGCCAAATCCGGTACTTTGCAAAGTGCCGAATCTGGTACTTTGCCAAACCTGGTACTTTGCCAAAACGAAGCCGTGCCGAGCCCGATGCGCACACGTGAAAATCCAATGTTTCACCTTGTTTTTCACTATTTTTTGAGTGC
>JASFAX010000494.1:52500-55000 GCA_030737875.1 Allium sativum
AATCCAGCAAAACCAAGCTTTCCTGTAATTGCCCACATTTCAGCATGGTTCTAGCAAGATTTGGCCAGTTTTCGGAAAAACTGGTGAAATCCAACCAAAACCATACTTTTCCGAGATCGCAACAAAAATATTTTTAAAAATATTTTTAAAAAATTTGGGAGGGCACTTCCATCGAAAACATTTTCAAAAATTTTTTTTTAAATTTTTTTTTTTAAAATATTTAAAATTAATATTTTTAAATATTTAAAAAAAAAAAAAAATTTCTCCGAAAAATCCACACAAAAAAATTTTGTTGATCAACCAACGTTTCAGCTTGCGTTTTGCCTGATCCATTTTGGTCAATCCTTCCCCTTCCTCCTCCTCACCCTCCCCCCCCAATATAGGAATATATGGAATTTAGCCTAATATGACCCCGGTAGTCCAAAGTGTCTCTGCTACGTAGGTAAATCCGACCACATTTTTTTTTGTGATTTTGCCATGTAGTCACTGTGGTTTTGAGTGATCCGCATGTGTTTTCCGAATCTGGCACTTTGCCAAGTGCCAAATCTGGTACTTTGTCAAATCTGGTACTTTGCCAAATCCAAGCGTGCGGAGCCCGATTAGCACACGTGAAAATTCAATGTTTCACCGTGTTTTTCAGCCTGGTACTTTGGCAAACCTGGTACTTTGCCAAGTGCCAAATCTGATACTTTGCCAAATCCAAGCTGTGCCAAGCCCGATTAGCACACGTGAAAATCTAACGTTTCACCGTGTTTTTCACCATTTTTTGAGTGCCAAATCTGGTACTTTGGCAAATGTGGTACTTTGCCAAATCCAAGGCGTGCGGAGCCCGATTAGCACACGCGAAAATTCGATGTTTCACCGTGTTTTTCAGCCTGGTACTTTGGCCAACCTGGTACTTTGCCAAGTGCCAAATCTGGTACTTTGCCAAATGCAAGGCGTGCGGAGCCCGATTAGCACACGTGAAAATTCAATGTTTCACCGTGTTTTTCAGCCTGGTACTTTGGCAAACCTGGTACTTTGCCAAGTGCCAAATCTGGTACTTTGCCAAATCCAAGCTGTGCCAAGCTCGATGCGCACACGTGAAAATCCAGTGTTTCACCGTGTTTTTCACCATTTTTTGAGTGCCAAATCTGGTACTTTGGCAAATCTGTACTTTGCCAAATGCAAGGCGTGCGGAGCCCGATTAGCACACGTGAAAATTCAATGTTTCACCGTGTTTTTCAGCCTGGTACTTTGGCAAACCTGGTACTTTGCCAAGTGCCAAATCTGGTACTTTGCCAAATCCAAGGCGTGCGGAGCCCGATTAGCACACGTGAAAATTCAATGTTTCACCGTGTTTTTCAGCCTGGTACTTTGGCAAACCTGGTACTTTGCCAAGTGCCAAATCTGGTACTTTGCCAAATCCAAGGCGTGCGGAGCCCGATTAGCACACGTGAAAATTCGATGTTTCACCGTGTTTTAAGCCCTTTTTGAGTGCCAAATCTGGTACTTTGCAAAGTGCCAAATCTGGTACTTTGCCAAACCTGGTACTTTGCCAAAACCAAGCCGTGCCGAGCCCGATGCGCACACGTGAAAATCCAATGTTTTACCATGTTTTTCAGTCTTTTTTGAGTGCCAAAATCTGGTACTTTGGCAAATTTGGTACTTTGGCAAATTTGGTACTTTGCCAAATCCAAGGCGTGCCGAGCCCGATTAGCACACGCGAAAATTCGATGTTTCACCGTATTTTTCAGCCTGGTACTTTGGCAAACCTGGTACTTTGCCAAGTGCCAGATCTGGTACTTTGCCAAATCCAAGGCGTGCCAAGCCCGATGAGCACACGTAAAAATTCAATGTTTCACCATGTTTTAAGCCTTTTTTGAGTGCCAAATCCGGTACTTTGCAAAGTGCCGAATCTGGTACTTTGCCAAACCTGGTACTTTGCCAAACGAAGCCGTGCCGAGCCCGATGCGCACACGTGAAAATCCAATGTTTCACCTTGTTTTTCACTATTTTTTGAGTGCCAAATCTGGTACTTTGCCAAATCCAAGGCGTGCCAAGCCCGATGCGCACACGTCGATATCAAGTGTTTCACCGTGTTTTTCAGTCTTTTTTGAGTGCCAAAAATCTGGTACTTTGGCAAATTTGGTACTTTGCCAAATCCAAGGCGTGCCGAGCCCGATTAGCACACGCGAAAATTCGATGTTTCACCGTATTTTTCAGCCTGGTACTTTGGCAAACCTGGTACTTTGCCAAGTGCCAGATCTGGTACTTTGCCAAATCCAAGGCGTGCCAAGCCCGATGAGCACACGTAAAAATTCAATGTTTCACCATGTTTTTAAGCCTTTTTTGAGTGCCAAATCCGGTACTTTGCAAAGTGCCGAATCTGGTACTTTGCCAAACCTGGTACTTTGCCAAAACGAAGCCGTGCCGAGCCCGATGCGCACACGTGAAAATCCAATGTTTCACCTTGTTTTTCACTATTTTTGAGTGCCAAATCTGGTACTTTGCCAAATCC
>JASFAX010004851.1:0-38107 GCA_030737875.1 Allium sativum
ACGAAGCTTCGTTTTGGTGGGAGGTCACTAATGGAGAGCGTCCAGTTGATACATGGCCAGATTTCAGGCATAGGTTTGAGGCGAAATTTCTCTCACGAGCGGAAGAAAATCTATATATGGAAAGGTTTCTGGCATTGAAGCAGGGGGATCTGTCAGTAAAAGAGTACGTCAACAAGTTCAATCAGTTGGCAAGGTTCGGCTTAGACTTAGTGAACACACCTGAGAAGAAGGCTCTGAGATTTGTTAAAGGCTTGAATGAGCCGCTACACGGATTGGCTATGACCCACGTTCCCATGGGGGCCACTTTTGAAAAGATGGTGGATATGGCCCTCATGCATGAAGAGGACAAAGGGGCAAAGATAGAGGAAAAAGTTGAAGGGACACTGAAAAATGAGAAGGCGGGACCCAAGAAAGGACTGCAACAGCAACAACAGAAGAAAGGCAAGAAGGATGACAAGGGAAGGGATAAGAGGAAATGACACTATTGTGGGAAAGAAGGTCACCTAGTCAAAGAATGTAAAAGGAGGAGGTCCAATTGCTTTAAGTGTGGAGAGGTCGGACACTTTTCCAAGGAATGCCCGAAGGGGCAGGGGTCGCAAGGGACTTCTGGAGGGCAGGCGAATGCTCTCGTGGTAGATGGATAGGATAGAGATAGGAAAAATTTATGTAAAAGGTTTAATTTCCTTATGAAGTTAAGACTCTTCTGGATTCTGGCATTTTGATTTTGTAATTGACTCTGCACTTTAATACTAGTCTTGTTTCTGATCCCGTAGTTGTTTCAAACCCCTTTTGTGGTTCGACTCATTTATTGGTGATTTGTAAGGGGTTGAAATTATCTGTGTTAGGCGTCAAAAATTTGAATGTGACGTTTGTGTGCTCAAGTTTATGGGCTATGTGTTGGTTCTAAATGGACCAGCTTTCTATGTAGGGGGTCATCCTAGATTTTGAGAGGAGGGTCGTCAAGTTTCTAATTTTTCATGGGAAGACCCCAAAGTTTCTTGTGACCCACAAGGGTGTTTTATGCTTAGCTTTCTGAGAATCATTCTGTAATCTGATCTGTACCAGTAGTCTGTAAGTATCTGGATATTTCTGAAGGATACGGGTTTCTACTCGAAGCATGAAGTAGATCTCCAGTTTTGACATTGTTTAATGGGGGTAATTCTTTGGGTGTCAGTCTGATCATGATTTCGGTCTTCGGGGCTGAGACTTAGGGAATTATTCTCTTAATCGATGTCAAATAGGAACAGAGCTTTTGTTTTAGTTATATCATTTGCTTGTATCCCATCAACCGAATCTTCGACCTTTAGATAGGAAATCCATGGATGTAAAGAAGTGCTTGCGGCATGTTATGTTTGATGGTTGCAAGTGGATGCAAGTGTTTGCCAGTGGTTGCTCGTGGATGCATTTACACACACATTAGGCACTAGATCGGCTCAAATCACTTTCATATTGCATATAAATGTGTGTGCATATTTAGGTTAATGGATGAACAATGGTTGTATTATCATATGGATGCTGCATTTTGATGAATGGTTGAGCACACATGTAGAAATAATATGTATTGATAGTATTCTTTCGCATACATAATGGACGCATGGCACTATCATGGTTTGCATTGAGGAGGCCAACTGAATCAGTAGACCGCCTGATTTTGCATTAGATAAGGAACATATACACACACTTTTTGCATATGTTCATACGACATTAGAAATCTTCTAAGGACAATGGATGATTGTGGATGATGGTTGAGTAGATGGGTGATTGGATGGTAGGACATATCCTTCTTAACTTGAAGATTTCGGGGACGAAATCTTTTAAGGAGGGGAGAATGTAACACCTGGATTTTTGAATAATCAGATTAACTAAATTTAAGAATACTTAATTTCAAATGTGGGAATTAAGGGAAATGGTTCGTTCCATTGTGTTCGTCTCGGAATTCTGCTTGAGATAGAGTCCGAGTTTGCGTAAAACGGATACCGTATGAAGAAGATATGGACGAACGAAGTTTGGTGGGAAAAAAAAGGAGGATTGCACTGGCGCACTTGGGAAGTGCGTCAGTACAAATTTGCATTGGTGCACTCCCCAAGTGCGCCCAGGCCAAGAGAAAACCTGCACAGCCTTCTGGTTCAGTCTGACCCTTGTTCTGACTCATTTCTGAGTCCTTTCTGACTCCTTGCTGAGTCATTAGGGCTGAGGTGTCACCGTATCCCGACTGAGTGGTTTTGATTAACCCTAAGATCATCCGACAGCTATAATTAAATTGAAATTCTATATAAACATGTGTAGACCCAAACCCTAGACTCAAATCAAAAATTAGATCAGTAGCCGTCATGTTGTCACTCCAAACCCTAGAGTAGCCGCCACCAACTGGAAGCAAATTAAAGACAACAATTCAATTCAAATCAAGCCTAAAACTACAACAACGTAATTGTCTACAACAAGGGAACGCTAATCAATTACAGAATTCAGAACCCGGAACTCAAGACCCCTTATTCGGTGAGTTCTGGTCACTTTTAGGTTTAAATAAATGAAAGTGAATTGTGGTAGACTATGATTGGGTATATGTTGTTTGTAGTTATGCAAGTTCATTGTTGTATTGTTGTGAATCATGAAATGATGTAAAGTGCCTTATTATTGTGAATCATAAAGTTATGCAAGTTCATTATTGTTGTGAATCATAAAATGATGCAAGTCCATTATTGTTGTGAATCATGAAGTTATGCAAGTTATTATGTTAAGAAACTATGAACCTATGCAAGTTACCTATGCAAGTTGTTGCGTTGTTAATTCATGAATCTATGCTAGTTGTTATATTATGAATCATGAACCTATGAAGTTACCTATGCAAGTTGATAAGTTGTTAATCCATGAACCTATGCTGGTTGTTATGTTGTGGATCATGAATCTATGTAAGTCACCTATGCAAGAAGTTATGTTATGAATCATGCAAGTTGTTATATTGTGAATCATGAACCCTTATAAGTTGTTGATTGTGTTGAGAATCATGAACCTATGTTAGTTGTTAATTATGTTTTAATTCATGAACCTATGCAAGTTGCTATGAATCCATGCGAGTTGTTAATTATGTGGTGAATCATAATTATATGCGAAGTTATCATGTAATTTTCCCTAGTTGTCATGCTTATGCCAAAAATTGTACTGAAAACGATCACCTTGTCATTCCCTTTATTTTATTGTTATGGAAAGACTATTTTGTAGCCTCGATGACGCCAAAAACGCAAGCCGTTGCGCTAGTTAAGAAGCGGGAAAAAGGGGAATTTGTAATAGGCATAATTTACTTAGTGATTATGTAAATTGGACACATGATTCTGGTAGGGAAACATATAAATAATTACCTATTATGACATGGGTAAAATTGGGTAAAAATGGTAAAATTTGAATATGACCATTTATGGATAAGAAATCCAAATTGTTAATAAGATAGGTATTGACACCTATGAAAGAGGAAAGGATTAATCAATTAACTTAATTAATCAAAAGAGGAATGTTTAAGCAATTAAAGTCTGAAGATTTAATATGGAGAATTGGAATAAAATAAGTTTGAGATGAAAATTGGTATGATTTTACATACCATAAATAGATGGACATAATTGAGTCAATTATGGCCATAGTGAAATTTGGAATTAATTGATAATTTGAATAGGGAAATTAATTCAAATTGGGGAAAGATTAATTAGGAGTAATTAATCGTCTAAGGCACGAGGTTAGGCTCTTTTGTGGTGTAAGACTGCCTGAACCCGCCCGGCAAATCCAGCTGCCACAAATGTCAGTCTAATGTGAGAGGTCTTAGGCATAAATTAAATACGTAACAATTGTAAAGACACGAGGTTAGGCTCGTTTGTGGTGTAAGACTGCCCGGACCCGCCCGGCAAATCCAGCTTCCACAAATGCCAGTCTAATGTCAGAGGTCTTTATGAGGTTACGGTCTTAATGAATTAAGAAACACTTAACCAAATAAACATGTAGTGGGACATGAGGGGTTAAGTGGGTGCCTTGGGTGGCATGTAGGATTAAGTGGGTGCCTTGGGTGGCATGTGAAATACGATTAGATGTCTCAATAATAAATTAATGCTACTTAACCTAACTTAATACATATGGACTGTATGATGGTTGACATAAGTTAGGGTTAAACAAAACGAATTGGATTGTGGGTGGGTTAAGTACAACTGATGGGTAGGTGGGTAACATTAATATATATAGGCCCACAAACTTAACAGTTTAATAAATAGGATTAAATCAGTAGGAGGGTTAAGTAAAACTGAAGGGTAGGTGGGTAATATCAATACATATAGGCCCACAAACTTAACCATTAAAAAGGGGTTATGTAATTAAAGACACCTAATGGTATACATAACCGGGGTAGAACAGTAAAGTTATGTATTAAAGACACCCTTAGGGGTACGCATAACTAACGGGAACAGGTAAAGTTATGTACTAAAGACACCCTCAGGGGTACGCATAACTAATGGGAGTAGGTAAAGTTATGTATTAAAGACACCTATAGGTACGCATAACCGATAGGTAGAATAGGGGTTATGTATTAAAGACACCTATAGGTATGCATAACTGATTGAGGGCTATGTAATTAAAGACACCTCAGGGTATACATAGTCAGTAGAAAACCTAGTGGGGATACAAGACATAGGGGAGAGCTTGTATCATGTTGTATGGGACCCATTTCAGTCAGTAACCCAGAGTGGTATCAAAGTAAAAATCTCCGTACTAGGCGGGGAAGGGGCACGCTTTCTGATTGATTGTAAGAGATCCAAAATGAGACGGATGGTGTGGGCGGCGCAAACCGACCGGGGACATGTGCGTGCATGGGCCGGGCAGAGGGGGACAAGACGACTGTGACACCAGTAGGTATAACTGTGCACACCTTAAGTTGCCACTTTAGGGAAGTGATACCCCCTAGTTGTGGGACCAGCACAGGGTATCTACAGAGTAGGGAGCCGATCGATTAGGGTAGTGGTTAGGGTATATCCGGACATATGCCCTAGGTCTACCAATTTATAGTAGGAGGGTAGTGGGTACGACTAGTTGAGATAGGAGCAGACGACACCTATAGCAGCAGCTAGGAATACACGAAACTACCACCATCGTTATCATTAGCGGAAGGGATCATCCCATCTTTATTTGACTAGTAATATTGTAGAGTAGTTAGTAGTGAATCATGCATATACCTTACCTTATTTGTCCTGTTATACCTGTCATCTGTACCGTGATCCTCTTATCCACTTTATATGCCTGTCATGATTTATTTACTGGCTAAAAGTTACCGGACTCACCGGACGTATGTCTGACCTAGTTTGTTTCGCCTCTTTTCTTCCGTTTCCCCCTAGGTTCTCAGGGAGGAAACACACAGGTTTAGTCAGGATTTGGATATCATCTTCTGGGAGCTACTTTCGAAGTATGGCTCGAGTCTCTGTCTCCTATATGGCTTGCTCTTTAATATTGGGAATGATGTTTTCTTTTAAATACCTATGTATTCTGATAATATAAGATAGAAGTGTTTTGTTGTAAGGGTTTTATGACTCATAGTATTATGTAACAAAATATTTTGGTGATTTAATAAAGTTGTTTATTTTCTGCTGCAAAATTTTTATATCTGTCTTGTGATATTCTGTGTCTGTTTACCAAAAATGCTCCACTAAAGTTAAGGCATTCCCTTTGTGAGTGGCCTTAATGGAGGTGGGGTGTTACAGAGTATATCGAAATATAATACAACGGAAGATTTATTTACAATAAATGTAATACAATGCAGCGGAAACAAATAAACTAACACAGCGGAAGACTATCAATGCTCTGGACAGCTTTAAGCTTCAATCCAGAATCCTGCTCATATATCTGCAACATAAACTACTCGACTGCCCATATGGAAAATAGGGGCACCCGAGTTTGCAAGGGAAAAGAAAACTACAGGTCAGTCTTGGGACTGGTATGAGAAAATCTAACCAGTTATAAACTTATGATAAGGCAAATCATAGGACCACGCGGCTAATGCGGAACGGGTTTACCCCCATGAATGCCAGTGTATAAATAACAATCAATATAGATATATGGATCTACTATGCATCAATCAACATGCAATATCCCAATCTACCCATTTAGATTAATCACCACACTTAGATTTGCCAAATCCAATTCAATTTACAGAAATTATTCCTTTGGACTTTATTTCCCGATTTCCATTTCAAATCATTTGAAATACATATCTAACTTTTGTTGGATCTAGAATAACCCTAGAGGGGGGGTGAATAGGGTTTTTCACAGTTTTTAACAGAATTAAAAAAACTAACGAGATAAATAATAATAAACAGATCACAGAATATAGCAGAAACAGAAATGCAAAAAATAAATCACACAAAGATATACCCAGCTTCGGCAAAATCCTGCCTACTGCTGCATTTCTAAGGTTTCTACTAGGTGATAGAACAGATCCCGCATACAAGACCATGTACACTCGCAAACCCTGCTCCTATTCTAACTCTACGCTCAAAACCCTAGACTGAACGATGTCCCCTCGATCAGATTCCCGAATTACAACCCTGTAATCCAAAACCAGATTTTACAGACTCTGAAACTGACAGCCAACTCCCTGACTGATCTCCCCTAGATTTTTACAGAATCTAGAACTGATTCAGACGATTTACAACACAATTTAAAAAACAACAGAATGTAAAACAAAAATGTAAACCCTAATTCTTAAAATAAAAATAAAAAGAGGAGTTTATATTAAAGGGGTCATCCCCTTTAAACAAATCCAAATCCCCTTTTTTATCTTGGCCGGCCCATTCTCCTTTTGTTTGCACCCAATTCCTTTACTTTCTCTTTTGCTCTGGGAAACAAAAATGGCGGCTGCGATAACTAGGGTTTCACTGAATCTTCCCCAAATCGATCGTTTGCTTGATGAATTGGCTATCTCTTTGATGCTCGAATTGTTTGGCTCTATGATGCTTCGATTTTGGGGTTGCTCCTTTTCTCGATCGAAACCTATGTGAGTATTTTTGAGTTTGATTTGTGCTCTTTGAAATTGCGAGTTTTTGGTTTTCGATTTTTTTTCTGTTCTGTGTTTTCGATCTCTCTTGTTTGCCGATGATGAAATGGTGTGATAAAATAGGATTTGAAATCCTCAATCAACTCTGATTTCGCTGTAATTGACTTTGACTGATTTCATGCGTGTGAATTTCCCTTTTTGAAAAATCTCGGCCTTAATTGTGATTGAGTAATTCTGGAAAATATATCCTTGGATTTCTTTGCATGATTCTCTGCCTTGATTGAATCCTAAAGGAATTGCCTTTTTCGATTTAAAACCTGTCTTGAATTGATGCTCTGTAAATTGCTTGCCTTACTTTGTTACCATAGATTGAATTCAATCTGCATTTATTTGAGTAAAACAGACAGATAATATCTGTGGCCCCTTTTGATCTTTGTGTGATATCTGAATAATATGAAAACCAGTTTCTTGCCAAAAAGTGATTGTGAGATTTGTTCTTGCCAAGTATGAATTGAGACGGTTTTGAAAATTTGCGTGTGCCATATCTGGAAATATGCAGTGTCCATACTTGATTGATTAATTTGTATTTGTGGCTCCCAAAACATGATGACTGATTATCACTTTCCAAACACATGAACACAGAATTTCTGGAACCCAATTGTGATTTTCAGGATTGAATTCTTGGCAAAAAAAAATTCTGTCGAATTCTTCCCACTGCATTAGAACTGCTGTGCAGTATTGAGCTTCATTTAATGATTAGCATGAACTTCAATATGCTTGCTTATGTTTGCTGCCTTGCATTTGATCACCATATTGACATGTTTTCTGCCTTGAACATGCAACAATAAACTGCTGTAACTTGTGACCATTTCTTGCTTGAATCTCTTGTGTTTT
Organism: Allium sativum; assembly: GCA_030737875.1. NCBI lineage: Eukaryota > Viridiplantae > Streptophyta > Magnoliopsida > Asparagales > Amaryllidaceae > Allium > Allium sativum. The sequence continues at coordinate 7,913 of JASFAX010004851.1, forward strand.
GAGTCGATTTCCATAGTTAAAAAAATATGCTTGCTGAGCTTTATTCTGCCAAATCATCATACCATATATAATTCGATTTAATGCTGAAATTGATTGATGATTTCTGGAACATAAATGTGATATCTTGTCATGCTTTGACCACTGTATTTTCTGGAAAAAATTGTATATGACTTGCCAAAAAACATGAGCACTATTTTTCCAGAGGAAATATGTGATTTTTGAAAAACAATCAAATACTTTCCCTTTTCCATAAACTGATTTCTTCTTGCACAAGATGCACGCTGAACAATTTGGAAGTTTTGCTGTTTTATATGTGCTGAACCATCCCGATGCACTGTTGGCTTGCACCGTACTGACTGGTGCATTCATGAACCACTTGAGCCATTCATTCTCATGCTATTTCCTTTACTGTTTTGTGTTATGTGCATATGAGATGCTGGCTCATCCATGTATTGCAGTTTGTATGTCTATGCACTTGTGTTCACTAATATTAGTTGTACCACTTTGTTCACTGCTCACTGTTTGATCACCTGACTTGAGCTTTAGCTTGCCATCCTGCTTTACTTTTTCATTGGTGCACCATGCTTATATTCACACAACCATGTACACAACCTTTGCACAATGTTGATGTACCATATTGGTTGGACTTGAACACTTTGAGCCTTACTAGTGCTTGCTCATGTGGTATGGTATTTTTCACTTCCTTGTATCATGCTGTTTGCTGGTCCAAACTGAAACAGATTTTGTGGCTTGCTTTCATGTACATGAACTTGTGTTGCTCGACTTGACCATGGCATGCATATGTTCCATGCTATTTTGAAAGTATGTTTTGACTTTGTTTTCATGTGCACTGAGTCGAGATGGTCTACGTGGCTACTCCTCAGTTGCACACTGATTGGCGAGGCAGTGCACACGTGTATATCTATACACGTGTGTATATGCAGCCATCAGACAATATTTTTTGTCCCTGTTCATATACAAACTAGCTAGACACAGATCAGATCAAGTCAGAAAAATGATGAGAAACACACCAGAAGACTGAGACAAATAAAATTTTAAAAATAAAATTTATATTCACATATGTTCAGTTTAAATTCTATTGCAGTGTACTGTGTGTGTGTTTCATTGTGACAGGTATGAAGAAGATGACTGGACTGACAGTGAAGTGCTGTGAAGACAGAAGACTAAAGACTGAAGACAACAAGAAAGTGTTGAGTATGTAAATAAGTGAATGTAAAAGTGAAACTGAAAATGAGTGTCTAATTGTTTCTGCAGTGAGGAGCAAATGAAAAAATGAGAATTGTACTTTTATTTGTAATAAACAAGGTTGATTGAAATAAAATATCATTTTATTGTTGTCAAACAAGCTTGTCTATTTTATTCTGTTTATATACAAGTACAAAAATGTGAAGTGATTAAATAGTGGAGTTAAAATAGATATACTGTTTGAATGTTAGAAATATAATATTCATATTTTAAATATTATATTCCTATCTGTGTTGTATATATAAAACAGTACAATAATAAACACATTTATAATAATATATATTTGTTTGTTATCATCAAACAAAAATCATATAATTGTGTATACAACTGCGTTATATACAACAATCTCCCCCTTTTGATGATGACAAACAAATAAAAGATTTTGATTACAATAAATGTGTTTGACAGTGAATTCTGAACTCCCCCTATTTATTAGCTCCCCCTACAACAGAAACTCCCCCTATAACTATGCATGAGTGAAATGTATGAATAATTAAATTTTCAAAATTAAAAAATATTTATAAAATATTCACTCATAAATCAAAATCTAATCCATTCTCCCCCTTTTGTTATCATCAAAAGGATACAGATTTTAAAATACATATGAAAAATGAATAACAAATAATATATCAGCTTAAGAGGAAGAACAGTCATCATAAATTTCAATCAGTCAAACAAAAATCATAATAAACTAAGAACTGGTGGCATATCTCACATTTTAGAGAATGAGGGATTTGCGATGAATTTTATATAAAATGGGAAGAGTTTCAAAAACATATATTTCCAATTATTTTTAGAAGAATTTTATAAATTGAACACAAAAATAGTGATGGATTTGGACTATAATTAATAATTCAATTTAAGTGACAAAAACAAATAATCTCAAATCCCAATAGCTATCAATCAACAAATCATAATACTTCATAAGATTTCAACACATTTCACAAATTAGAATATGGATTGATAGACTAGTTTTTATATACCAAGGAGAAATTCATATACAAATTTAATTAGCAAATTATTTTCTTTTCTTTTTCTTTTAATTTAAGAGCACACTGACCACACATAACCAGATCTTGGATTTTTAAATGAGATCAGTTGCAGCTTAAATATAAGTAATCTCATAACCATGCATAACCAGAGCTTGGATTTTTAAATGAGGTTAGAGAAATACTTCTGAATATTATATTATTATTATTTTCAGTTTCAAAATGAAAAACTCCTCAGTATACAAAACTAATATGTATGATAGAAATGTGGTAGGTACAAGAATGGTTTGTGAAATAAATTTCTAAATTAATTATATTATGAAATATGACCAACTGTACCGGGATTATTGAAAAAATTCAATTATCACTAATTCTGAAAAATAATATAGTCCCATTTCTATCACAAATAGTTTTCACTGTTTCAAACAAGATGATTTTTCTTTTTAAAAATAAACTCTCCACATTAATATAAAATCATGATGGATGGCAGACGGGTGATAGATACAGGAGATGGTTGTGAAATATTTGCCAGTTCAAAGATATTATAATTAACATTCAACCGTCATGAAAATCCAAATAAAATCTCCTCTTGTTGTGAAATACACTGCAGTCACAATTCATCACAATTTCAAAAAAAACTGATAATAACTTTGATGAATTATAAACACAGCACAAATTGGATATTGATTTCAATTTCTGAATGAATAATCAATAAATAATTTTAAAATTGAAAAAAACAATTACAAGAGAAATATGCTGATCTATACACGACAAGAGGGAAACAAAAAAAAATATATACAGCAAAAAGATATGCAACACTTTTTAAACTGATACCACATGGTGTCTCTACAAAGTGAAAAATCAGAACAGATGGATGGGACAAATATAAGGCACTTCTGATACCAAATGTTCTCGCTTTCTTGAGGATTTTAATGACACCCCGGTGGCAAACAATGGTACCTCAGTCAACAGAAAAGACTTAATTAAAAAGCAAGCAATTCAAGCACACAAATTTCATTTATCAGAGTACGATAAATCTTTGATACCAAATCAAGTAGTCCTCAAAAATATATTTACAAATCAATTTCTTATAATCAGAGCAGCATGATTCCAAAACAAACATTTTTCAAAAAAAAACAGTATCAGAGCAGCACATAGAAATCAGTATCACAACAGACTTGTCAAGATGTTGGTCAACTAAGGTGGTTCATGATCCAAGATTTGCAAATATACTCTATTTTAAATCATTTGAAGAAATGTAAAAGTATTAGGATTTAATGAATCAATCACACCAGGTTATATTTCAGATTCAAGATATGTGTGAGATCCAATAAATCAATAATTTCAAATGATTTTAAACAAACATATATTCAAATCAAATAATCATGAAATAACAATGATTTTCAAAGACCATTAAAAAAACATTTTCAAGAATTTCTCAAAACTATTTCCGACAAGCCCAAGAGAAATTTCAGGTCATTTACATCAAATTTGAAAATATTCATGATCGGGATAATTTATTTGAAAACACATGAATCAATGTAAAGTTTTGGGATATAATGAATCAGTCACACGAGATTGACAATTTAAAAAAAAGGTGTGTGATATTCAAAATATCTAGAATTTCAGATGATTTCAAACAAACATATTTCAATATAATGATCATGAATAAAGATGAATTCCAAGATGTATCACTGATACAAGCCAATCTGAAAATCAATGAAATTATCACAACTGATAAATAACAGAGTGTTGTAATGAGTATAATATTTTGAGCTTTTCTAAAATGAACTAGAATAAACTCAGAACAGCAAAGATGTGTGACATTTCATTAGATATTCAGATCTTCAAAAATTTAGAATTCAAACTAACAGTGTTCAAGATATGACAAGAATACATCAACACTGTTATGAATTCAGAAATAAAAAAATCTCAAAAACAATTGCAGATATTTACAAGATTAAATTCAGGATATGGAAATGATTAACACACGAAGATTTTATACAAATAAAGCATATTTCCAAAAAGATCATGAATTCTGCAACTGGAAGTTTAAGAAGTACAGACAAAGAAGAATATGGCAGTGTCAAATCAAAAACAAAAAAAAAACAGAAGGAGATAGAGGAAGGAATAAAAACAGACAATAAAAACAAAGAGAATATACAAAGGTGAGTTTAGAGATCATACCAGAATCCAATGTAAAGCAGAATCTCTAACTCAACAAATGTTGGCCTAAGGAACTGTAAATGACACAGAATTATAGACAATCTTGATTTCAAATTTCTTTTCAGCACAGCAGTTCCTCAGCCTTCACTGGTACCTAGCAGTTGAGTGAATTAAGTGGTCTAACAAAATTTGTAAAACCACTCTGAAATACGTTTACCACTTTTGGTACCCAAACCTGTTTGTATAACAAACCATCAGAATTAACCTTTGTACCCTTAGGAACCCAAATCTGTTTAAATTTAGTCAAAGTCGTTTTATTTTTATTCGGGATCCAAGATTGTTTAAATGGTTTATTATAAAACGATTTCTCATCACAATTTTGATTCAAAAAACCTTTGAAATTTTCAGAGTTCAAATTTTCAACGTAGTTCTTTCCAAAGCAATTTGAGGGATTTTTCAAATCATTTGAATTTTGTTTTCCAAAAACATTATTCTTCCCAAAACCAAGACCACGTTTATTTCCAACAGAAAGTTGGTTTTTCAACAACATATCCAAAGATCTTTCACCGTTTGAAAATTTAGATAGAATTGTTTCAAGTTGTTGAATTTCAGTTTTAAGATCATCGTTTTCTTTTATTAAATCTGAACAACGACTTTTAGTGATCTTACATCTTTCAAACTCAGATTTCAAAACCAAATTTTCATCATTAAGCAATTTGATTTTGGTTTGGGACTTAGCCATTTCAAAATCAAAATATTTTCGACTTTTAGATTCAAGTTTCTTCCAATTTTCAATTTCGATTTCAAGCTCTTTCAAAATCAGATCTGTTTTCAACAAACTATCATTTTCAGCGTTTTCATGTTTGGAATTTTTGATAGCCTTGAAATTTATAAATTCCTTTTGTAAACAATTGTTTGCATCTTTTAGCTCAATCTCGTTATCTTTTAAAATTAAAATTTCTTCTTCAAGCCTTCGAATATTATTATTGAAATGAACGAGATCAGTTTTTAATTTCAAACAATTTTCACAATTAGAATTTTCAAATTTCACGACATTTGACAATTTCGATTCCAAACAATTTATCTTGTTGGTCAACTCAGAATTTATAGATTGCAAAGATTTATTTTTCGATTGAAGCTTGTCAACAGATTTGGTTAAATCAACACAAAAATAAACCAGATCTTCATATGAAAAATTTCTTATCTCATCATCTGTTGAGTCTTCATCAGCTGATTCATCTGTTGAACAAAGATCTGAATCTGAGTTGTCAGATGAGGGTTTTGAGAAGTTGCTGTCGTTTCCATATCTTGTATTTAGAGCTGTCCAAATTTCCTGCGCAGTTAAACAATGAGAAATCAGACTGTATTGATTATCATTAAGGTGAGAATACAGAATATGTGTAGCACGAGAATTAGAAGCTTTATCTACCATGTCAAACCCATTGATAACAACATCCCAACATTTAATATCAACAGATTTTAAATAAAATTCCATTTCGGATTTCCAATTTAAAAAATCTGTTCCAGTGAAAATAGTTGGAGATGAACTGGACTGACTCTCTGTGGACTGACAGCAAGGGTTAACCATGACTCTAGAGTTAATGAAATTACCAGGCTCTGATACCAATTGTTGGATCTAGAATAACCCTAGAGGGGGGGTGAATAGGGTTTTTCACAGTTTTTAACAGAATTAAAAAAACTAACGAGATAAATAATAATAAACAGATCACAGAATATAGCAGAAACAGAAATGCAGAAAATAAATCACACAAAGATATACCCAGCTTCGGCAAAATCCTGCCTACTGCTGCATTTCTAAGGTTTCTACTAGGTGATAGAACAGATCCCGCATACAAGACCATGTACACTCGCAAACCCTGCTCCTATTCTAACCCTACGCTCAAAACCCTAGACTGAACGATGTCCCCTCGATCAGATTCCCGAATTACAACCCTGTAATCCAAAACCAGATTTTACAGACTCTGAAACTGACAGCCAACTCCCTGACTCATCTCCCCTAGATTTTTACAGAATCTAGAACTGATTCAGACGATTTACAACACAATTTAAAAAACAACAGAATGTAAAACAAAAATGTAAACCCTAATTCTTAAAATAAAAATAAAAAGAGGAGTTTATATTAAAGGGGCCATCCCCTTTAAACAAATCCAAATCCCCTTTTTTATCTTGGCCGGCCCATTCTCCTTTTGTTTGCACCCGATTCCTTTACTTTCTCTTTTGCTCTGGGAAACAAAAATGGCGGCTGCGATAACTAGGGTTTCACTGAATCTTCCCCAAATCGATCGTTTGCTTGATGAATTGGCTATCTCTTTGATGCTCGAATTGTTTGGCTCTATGATGCTTCGATTTTGGGGTTGCTCCTTTTCTCGATCGAAACCTATGTGAGTATTTTTGAGTTTGATTTGTGCTCTTTGAAATTGCGAGTTTTTGGTTTTCGATTTTTTTTCTGTTCTGTGTTTTCGATCTCTCTTGTTTGCCGATGATGAAATGGTGTGATAAAATAGGATTTGAAATCCTCAATCAACTCTGATTTCGCTGTAATTGACTTTGACTGATTTCATGCGTGTGAATTTCCCTTTTTGAAAAATCTCGGCCTTAATTGTGATTGAGTAATTCTGGAAAATATATCCTTGGATTTCTTTGCATGATTCTCTGCCTTGATTGAATCCTAAAGGAATTGCCTTTTTCGATTTAAAACCTGTCTTGAATTGATGCTCTGTAAATTGCTTGCCTTACTTTGTTACCATAGATTGAATTCAATCTGCATTTATTTGAGTAAAACAGACAGATAATATCTGTGGCCCCTTTTGATCTTTGTGTGATATCTGAATAATATGAAAACCAGTTTCTTGCCAAAAAGTGATTGTGAGATTTGTTCTTGCCAAGTATGAATTGAGACGGTTTTGAAAATTTGCGTGTGCCATATCTGGAAATATGCAGTGTCCATACTTGATTGATTAATTTGTATTTGTGGCTCCCAAAACATGATGACTGATTATCACTTTCCAAACACATGAGCACAGAATTTCTGGAACCCAATTGTGATTTTCAGGATTGAATTCTTGGCAAAAAAAAATTCTGTCGAATTCTTCCCACTGCATTAGAACTGCTGTGCAGTATTGAGCTTCATTTAATGATTAGCATGAACTTCAATATGCTTGCTTATGTTTGCTGCCTTGCATTTGATCACCATATTGACATGTTTTCTGCCTTGAACATGCAACAATAAACTGCTGTAACTTGTGACCATTTCTTGCTTGAATCTCTTGTGTTTTGAGTCGATTTCCATAGTTAAAAAAATATGCTTGCTGAGCTTTATTCTGCCAAATCATCATACCATATATAATTCGATTTAATGCTGAAATTGATTGATGATTTCTGGAACATAAATGTGATATCTTGTCATGCTTTGACCACTGTATTTTCTGGAAAAAATTGTATATGACTTGCCAAAAAACATGAGCACTATTTTTCCAGAGGAAATATGTGATTTTTGAAAAACAATCAAATACTTTCCCTTTTCCATAAACTGATTTCTTCTTGCACAAGATGCACGCTGAACAATTTGGAAGTTTTGCTGTTTTATATGTGCTGAACCATCCTGATGCACTGTTGGCTTGCACCGTACTGACTGGTGCATTCATGAACCACTTGAGCCATTCATTCTCATGCTATTTCCTTTACTGTTTTGTGTTGTGTGCATATGAGATGCTGGCTCATCCATGTATTGCAGTTTGTATGTCTATGCACTTGTGTTCACTAATATTAGTTGTACCACTTTGTTCACTGCTCACTGTTTGATCACCTGACTTGAGCTTTAGCTTGCCATCCTGCTTTACTTTTTCATTGGTGCACCATGCTTATATTCACACAACCATGTACACAACCTTTGCACAATGTTGATGTACCATATTGGTTGGACTTGAACACTTTGAGCCTTACTAGTGCTTGCTCATGTGGTATGGTATTTTTCACTTCCTTGTATCATGCTGTTTGCTGGTCCAAACTGAAACAGATTTTGTGGCTTGCTTTCATGTACATGAACTTGTGTTGCTCGACTTGACCATGGCATGCATATGTTCCATGCTATTTTGAAAGTATGTTTTGACTTTGTTTTCATGTGCACTGAGTCGAGATGGTCTACGTGGCTACTCCTCAGTTGCACACTGATTGGCGAGGCAGTGCACACGTGTATATCTATACACGTGTGTATATGCAGCCATCAGACAATATTTTTTGTCCCTGTTCATATACAAACTAGCTAGACACAGATCAGATCAAGTCAGAAAAATGATGAGAAACACACCAGAAGACTGAGGCAAATAAAATTTTAAAAATAAAATTTATATTCACATATGTTCAGTTTAAATTCTATTGCAGTGTACTGTGTGTGTGTTTCATTGTGACAGGTATGAAGAAGATGACTGGACTGACAGTGAAGTGCTGTGAAGACAGAAGACTAAAGACTGAAGACAACAAGAAAGTGTTGAGTATGTAAATAAGTGAATGTAAAAGTGAAACTGAAAATGAGTGTCTAATTGTTTCTGCAGTGAGGAGCAAATGAAAAAAATGAGAATTGTACTTTTATTTGTAATAAACAAGGTTGATTGAAATAAAATATCATTTTATTGTTGTCAAACAAGCTTGTCTATTTTATTCTGTTTATATACAAGTACAAAAATGTGAAGTGATTAAATAGTGGAGTTAAAATAGATATACTGTTTGAATGTTAGAAATATAATATTCATATTTTAAATATTATATTCCTATCTGTGTTGTATATATAAAACAGTACAATAATAAACACATTTATAATAATATATATTTGTTTGTTATCATCAAACAAAAATCATATAATTGTGTATACAACTGCGTTATATACAACAACTTTCTATAACAACATAGATTTCACTTCAGGATCTCAAATCAAATCATTTGGAAATGTGGATTCCAAAACATAACAATGCATACAAACAAGTATGCAACCAAATATCGGGCTCTCCCTAGACAAGGCAAAGGGCACGCACCTAAGAAACTTGATATATATATATGTGCACCTCCTACTATGGAGCAGGCTACACCGGCAATGCACCTCCCGCGCATGGAAGCATACACCACCTATCTCACCCATGCTTTTAGTCGTCCGGGTTACTCGAATCTCTAACCACATACCAAATCATTTCATATCCCGAAGTAGGGAAAATCATTTCATAACATAATAATCACAGGTACTTCCAAAATATAGTACTTCACATCAGCAATTCACACATATAATTAGTCACTATTAATCACATAACCTTTGAGCTTGTACGTCTCAAAGAAGGGTGTTAAGCAAGAGAATAAATTCTCTGCCACCAAACAGATACATCATTAATAGCAACTAATCGAATATGTGATGAACTACAATGTAAAACCATAATACATTTCCATATCATTTCGAAATCATTGGGTTTTATCCCTCGAAATCCTTTCTGTTTTATAAAACATTTTTATAAAACATTCCCTGTCCAAAATCGGGAATACATTCTTTTCACTTAAGAAGAATATCATTTCACAATCATTCATTAAATTTGAAATGAACATAACAACACCGGTATACATCTCATAGTCAAATCGTGAAGTGTTTCACAAAATGTTAGCTTACCAGTATTTCTACCCAACCCAATGCTAAATGTAAAAGCATATCTTGCTCATAAACTGGTTGAGCACAATCCAAACAATAAATCAATCCAATTTGACATTAAATATAAGGTTTTGAATAGAGATATTATCGACTTATATTCAACATTAAATTCTAAAACCCACGGATATCGTACTGGAATAACGATATCAATATCTTCCAAATTCCTCCACAATATCCGTATAACCACGGAATCCAATATCGAAATATTCCGAAGATAATTTCAATTCAAATCCATTCCAATTCATATATTGGAAATTCCAGTTATTTTTAAAACCATTTCAAATCCAATTTCTTTTATTTAAAAATTATTGGATTTATAATTCTAGTTTAAAGCTAGTTCATTTCGATAAAAATCTATTTTTTTCTTTTCAAATATGGAATTTTTCATCCCAATTCTTTCCAAATCATTTATTATGATTTTACACTAATTATTTTTTAATAATTTTATCAAGGCCAATACAGTTGATTTCCATAAACGGCCATCGAACTGCACTTACAACAACCTTTTCCTATTTTGATTTGGACATAATTCAAAATCCAACCATTAGATTTCTAATTTCTCATATTCGTTAGAAATCTCTTTTCAATACAAACCCAACGGTTCCAGGTTCAGGAAAATCCGACGGTCGGATCTCCTGTAATATCCGTTCGAAGTTAATGGTCGAAATTCGCGAACTGCCGCAGCGCGGTGCGTTCTATTCAGGCCATTATATATATATATAATATGTTATATATATTTCATCGATTTCCCTTTAAAACAAATTTTATAAATCGTTTTAAATTCATTTCAATTCAATTAGAATTCCAAATTCATTTCAATTTAATTCGAATTTCAATTCTATTTCAATTTCAATTTCAATTCGAATTTCAATTCTATTTCAATTCAAATTTCAAATTCAATTTCAATTTAATTCGGATTTCAAATTCATTTCCAATTCTATTTCAATTTAATTCGAATTTCAATTCTATTTCAATTCTAATTTCAATTCTATTTCAATTTCAATTCGAATTTCAAATTCAATTTCAATTTAATTCAAATTTCAATTCTATTTCAATTTCAATTCAAATTTCAATTCTATTTCAATTTCAATTCACATCGTATATATATATATATATTTCAATTTACATCGTATATATACTTTCAATTCACATCGTATATATACTTTCAATTCACATCGTGTGTATATATGTATATATATATATATATAATTTCGTATCATATATACAATTTCATTCACATCGCATTCATATAATTTCATATCGTATATATATAATTTCACATCGTATATGTATTATTTTCCCTTCGCACATATATATAATTTTGACATAATTTATTTCATATATCATATTTTTCATTTCATATATATATAATTTTCACTTCTTATATATATAATTCATTTCATATATATAATAATTTTCATTTCATATATATATAATTTTCACTTCTTATATATATAATTCATTTCATATATATAATATTTTAACTTCAAATTTATGTTTTTCACACATCATATATATTTTTTCATTTCACATCACGATCAATTTTCACACAGAATACAATCAAACAAGTCGTCTATAGTCTGTGGACAACGGGGAGCAGTTCATATACGCAGTTATAAAATAAATAACTATACATAAAATTATAGTGAGAGAATTCTCACCATTGGTTTCCACTCCGCCAGTTTTATTTTTGAATTCTGAACAGTTTGGATCTGAATTTGCCCTAAATTCAAACAAGCTCCGTGTCCGTTCTGGTCAGTTTAGAAATGTAGTGCTCGATCCCACGATTCCAATGCACTTCGAATCGATTGATTTCTTTGCTATCCGAACAAGTTATCATGTTTTAACTGTTAATGACATACTTAAGAAAAATAAATATATAATTTATTATTTAGATCACTTAATGTAACAACCCGTAAAATTTGAACCAATTCAAAAAAAATTAATTGGCCATTTTAGTGGATTTTAAATATTTAAAATAAATATTTTAAATAATTACGACGAAAATGATGTTTGAATCGACGCTTGAAAATAAATATAATTACTTTGAATTATAAACAAGGCCTGAAATGGGGCGGTAGTTTCAAAAATTGAATTCAAACTTTGACTGACTGTATCGAGTGCAAATTAAAACGAATTTTAGTGAAACCAAAAATATTTAAATCTGTTAGAGAATATCTTTCTAATGAATCTGAAAAATCGAAGTTTCGTAGCGGGAAGCAAAAGTTATGGCCGAATGAATTTTCAGAAAGGTCGCTATAGAGTTTATATAGCCCGTGAAAATAGCTATTTTGCAAACAACCTCAGAATTAGACGAAACCACTTTTGTTGGATCCGGGATGTCAAATTATTGCTAGGTTCCAAATTTCATAATTTATGAAGCTAGTATGTGAGCGTGACAAAGAAAATGTGTTTGGTCGATTTCTATTAAATTGAATCGACCAGAAAAGGGCCATTTTTCAAACGGTCTCAGAATTCGATGAAACTTGTTTTGTTGGGACAGTATCGTCAAAACATAGCTAGATTTACTTTTCAGGAATTTTTAGAATTAATATGTGGCCCTGGAAAATTGAAATGTACATTCAAATTAAATATTAGATGTTTTATATTTTAATTTGAAGGAAAACTGACTGAAACAGTCGAATGGGCCTACGAAACATGTCCCATTGTGTTCAGAATGGGGGCATTTAGCAAGGGACGACAGCGTTGGGTTTGGATTGAAGTTCGTATGAGATAAGGGGTATTTTTGGATTTTTAAAGTTTATAAATATAAAAAAAACCTATTGGTCAACGCACACTCTCTCTCCCCGCTTTCTCTCTCTCCCTCACCCGAACGCACGACGGAAACCTTTCAAAATTTCCCAGGCCGATTTCTTCCAATCCGCTCCACTAAACACCTCGACCCAGTCGAGAATTTTGTAGAGATTTTCGAGGGCTTCGAATCCATACCTGGAGCACCCCGTAATGTTGCGCGTGTATCGAGAATCACCTCCAGGAAGTCGGAGGTTTTAAACCGCCGCCGCCATCAGCAGGGACCACCGAGTGGGCCCCCTCCACCGTGCGCAGGTGCGCCCTCCGTCCCCCTTCGACGCTGCGTAGCCCGATCGTCCTATCGATTAACGGATTTCGTGAAAAATCAATACCTAGTTTCGAACCAGCTCTGAGAGGTAACGGCTGAATTATATTAAACTGTTTAATAGCACTTTAAAGTGCTACGGTTTATGATTTCACTGTAAAAATCATATCTTTTTGCTATGTTGACGAAATTCAGTGAAACAAGAGACAGTGGACTCGTGTGGACGCCTTCTACATTCTAGAAGAGACCGCATATTTTTCTGAGCCTCCTGCTATTTTTGGTGGAGTGGAACCTAATGTGAGATTTCTGAATTATAAACGATATGGAAAACGACGATGTATAAATTATATAGTCAATGTATGAGTTATATATGCGTTGTACACCTCATGTATAAGCATTGTATAAGTTGAACGTTCAATGTATAAGTTATATATGCGTTGTAAAAATTATATATGTGTTGAAATAGAAGTGAAATACTTATATATATATAAATACATACATACATACATACATATATATATATATACGCCCCTCGTCCACAAACCATGGACGATATTTATTGGTTGTGATTGGTGTGAAAAATTGGTTGATAGCGAATGGTTGATTAGAATTGTTTGTGGTTGAAATTGATTGATTGTGGTTGAAAAATACCCGTTTGTGGTTGAGAATTGTTTGGTTGAAACCACATAGGATTAGTTTGTGGAAAAGAAAAAAATAAACATGCCGCCTGCGTGCGAACTAGATGCATGTAATCCCCATTGTCAAAAGCTGCGAGACTTTAAGGTAGAGCGAGGAGCCGTACTAGGGACGGCCCCGGTTTTAACTACCCTGCCGTTATGCTGCCGAAATTTTCAATAATATTCATTTGTTAGAATTATTTTCATGTGTTGAAACTATATTCGTGTGTTGAATAGAAATTCATATGTTGAATAGAAATTCATGTGTTGAATAGAAATTCATGTGTTGAACGACATTCATGTTTTGAAATAAATTGTTTTATAATAAAAATCATATTTTTATCATCTATATGAACTATATAAAATAGTCGTGTTTTGAAATAAATTGTTTTATAATAAAAATCATATTTTTATCATCTATACGAACTATATAAAATAGTCGTGTTTTGAAATAAATTGTTTTATAATAAAAATCATATTTTTATCATCTATATGAACTATATAAAATAGTCATGTTTTGAAATAAATTGTTTTATAATAAAATTCATATTTTTATCATCTAGATGAACTATATAAAATAGTCGTGTTTTGAAATAAATTGTTTTATAATAAAAATCATACTTTTATCATCTATATGAACTATATAAAATAGTAGTGTTTTGAAATAAATTGTTTTACAATAAAAATCACATTTTTATTATATACATGAATTGTTGAAAATAGCGAAGTGTCGAAATAAATGTCGGTTGGATAAAAATATCATTTTTATCAAATGTATGAAAAGAATATGGTTTGGAAATCGAAGAATAGATTATATTTATATATATAAATATAATTAAAATATATCTAATAACGAAGCTGCAGTTCGTGTTTTGAAACCGTGATTTCAAACGATTAGTGTAGGAGATCCGACCGTCGGATTTTCCCGAAACCATAACTGTTGGGTTCGTCTTGGAAATATCTTTCCAACGATATCCACTTTGTGAAGATCCAATGGTTGGATTGTCTGGATTGTTTAATTCAAATCTGAAGAAAAACAGCGCTAGAATCGATTATTTATATATGAATATAATTAAATTAAATCGAATAACGACGCTGCAGTTCGTATTTTGAAATCGAAACTTCAAATGAGTGTACCGGGAGATCCGACTGTCGGATTTTCCCAAAACTGAAACCTTTGGATTCGTTTTGAAAAGATCTTTTTAATGATATAAAATTTGTGAAGATCCAACGGTTAGATTTTCAGATATGTGTAAATCAAATCTGAAGAAAAACAGCGCCACGACCGTGTTATGGCCCGAAGCGTCGTTTGAATGAAATGGCTATTTTTAAATAAATAAAAATAGCGATAAATCGTTATAAAATATTATAAACGATATGGAATGGAAATAAACCGAATTTACCCAGTTTATTGAATATTTGATGGCTGAATGTGAAATTTAGAAACTAACTGAAGGTTAGCTAAGTCGAATGGTTTCCTGGGTTTTGATCTGATGTTAGTTTCGGCCTTCGGGGTTAGTATTTGGGAAATCGTTCTCTTACTAATTTACGGTTAGTGACTAATGAATTGGAATAAGGCGTATGTTGTGTTTGTGTAGCACTTGTTAATTATATACGCGAGTTGCTCAGAAAGTCCGGGTTTATCCCATTCTGAATAACTGAATCGACGATAAGAAGTCGATGATGAAGACGGTGGTTGAAGACCGGAGATCTTCACCTCGGTTGGATGATAACTGATGTCCTGATTGGGAGGCATCCCTAAATATGAATAATGAGTGGTGATCGTCCAGACGTACGTGGGGATCGATGGGTATGCGAGGTATATAGTGCCTCCGGTTTCGTTCAGACCCAGAACGGACTTGTAAATGGACTGTGTGTCTGACATTGGAATTCAATCTGTGTGATTGATAACCATCGGTTGCATGGTGTGAATTGCCTGTGTGGCATGCTAAGATGCAGTGATCAAGGCTTCTGTTGAAAAGCAAAGTCTTGTGGTTGATGATCAAAGCACGACCTGTGTGGCATATCTTTGTGTATAAAGTGAATTCGCGAGCCTCATACCCCGGTATGAACCAGAAACGGGAGAGGACCTCAGGGTGGGTATGCGTTTCCTTCTGGCTAGAGGTGGTGTCTGTGCTTAAACTGGCTGACATTTATATTATTTTCACCTATGTAGTTGTTGCTGTTGCGAGGCGCCTCAGATTTATCGGCGACTATGTGAAGCCGATGGAGTCATTCGTTGGCTCATTTACGCCCCAAAGGGCAGGGAAATGCAGTGTTCAAGCATAATAATCCACATCAGTGGACCGGCCCTGATGATCCAAAGGCTTGCCTACGCGCTCGCCTGAGACATGGGCTAGATTGTCTCGAAGTCGGTAAGGACTATCTTTTTCCTTAGTTCATGACGGAAATCCAATTTCCAAATACGTGACTGTGCGGTTTTGATTGTATACCTATATATAGCGGCATGATATATGGTACCCATGCTGTCTATGATTGATATTTATGATTGTATCTAAAATTAGAAACTAACTGGAAACGAGCTAGGACGGATGGTTTCCTGGGTACTGGTCTGATGTTGGTTTCGGCCTTCGGGGTTAATACTTAGGGAATCGTTCTCTTACTAATTTTACAGTTGGAGTCTGATTAAGAATTAAATGACAAATCTACATTTTAAGTGATCTTACTTTACACGTATTAAGTATATCTTGGCCATTATAAGGTAAAACTCTATCCTCCGGTTTGCGTTGCATTGTGTGATGGGTACTGAGTCTTACAATGGCTTCATTTTTGTAAAAAGCATTGCGATGTTTAAAAGAATTACTTGTTTTAAGCACTGGCAATCCAATGGAGTAAACCCGTTCCGCGAAAGTGGAGTGGTCCTGTGATTAGCCATATTATAAATGTGTTAAGTAGATTTCTCATACCAGTCCCATGACTAACTCGTAGTTTGTTTCACTTGCAAACTTGGGTGCCCCTTTTTCTACATGGGCAGCCTTGTCTTCAGGTTTTAGCAGGCTCTTTCTGGATAGCTGGAGCTGAAGATGGATTCTATCATTTATCTCTTTTTATGCTGTTCAGCTCCTATTGTACATATTATGTTGTTTTCCGCTGTAGACATTTATGTATAGCTGAACTGTATTTGTACTAAGTATGATCCTGTATACTGTATAACTCTGATGTTTATTATATCCAGTATATTCTATTGTACATTATTTGGTGTATATATTTAATTCTGTTCTGCTTTATCTGTTTATGTGTTATATTCCAAAGATTACCCTTGCCACCGTCAGTACGGGGTTTGGAGTCGTCACAACGTGGTATCAGAGCTTTGGTTAAGCTTAGTGCTGGAATATAACATATTAACGAACTCGTCAGAAATAGAACTAGTAGTGTTCTAGGACGAATAACTCATTACAGATAGGATCAGTAGTATCCTAGTATGAGTGTAGCAGAATGAAATACGCCCGATAGACACATTTACATTCTAGTATATGTTTCTATGCAATATATAATATCTTTTCTGTGACCTGACACTTGGTCTGCTATTTGCAGAAGTACTAGAAAATGAGTGTCAGAAACAAAAGGAATGCAGAACCAGATTTAGAAGCTCTATTTAAGAGATATTGAAATCTGGGTGGAGCGCAATTCTCGGGCAACGAATCGATTATTCAAACTCAAGCTTGGATGAGTTCTGCTGAAAGAATTTTTGAGCGTTTCCAGCTGAGAGATGATTAGAAAAGATTAGTAGCATCTTGGGTGCTCAAAGAAGAAGCTTTAATCTGGTGGGAAACAATCACTAAGGATAATCCGGAAGGTGATATCACCTGGGATAGATTCAAAGAGGTTTTCAGTGAAAGATTTATTCCTCCCGAAGCGACTGAGCGGCTATGTGATGAATTTAGTTACCTGATACAAGGAGATATGAATATCCCAGAATATCATAAGAAATTCAACGAACTTTCTCACTTTTCCCCTCATCTAATTCAAAATCCGAAGAGAAAGAATCTGAGGTTTATTCATGGCCTGCAAAGAAAATACCAAAGTAAAGTTATGGGGCATGTGAAGCCTCCTTTTTCAGAAATGATATACATGGCTTATCAGTATGAAGATCTCCATAAGAAAGGTATGTTGCACGACGAAGAATAAGTCAGTTCTAGTAACAAAGGGGAGTTTGAGACTAATAATCCTGAGGCCAGTACGATGCCTGAGGTCAGTGAGAAGCCCAAAGCCAAGAGGAAAAGGGTTAAATCTGAGAAAGAACCAGTAACGACCACCGTATGCAATAACTGCCATAAGCAAGGGCATTTGCAAGGAAATTGCAGATCTTTAAAGAAACTAAAGAAGAATGAATCTAAATCCAAGAACAAGTTTCAAGTGAATCGAGAGTGCAATCTATGTCATCAGGCTGGTCATATAAAGAGAGACTGCTGGCTGTTGAAAAAGACCAATGTGGTTCAAGTAAATGAAGTGGCAGAAACTTCAGCGCCCTCAGCTAGTCAGGGAAGATCTGATGTTTTAGAAGGCACGCTTACTGTCAAAAACATTCCAGTCAAAGTACTGTTTGACACAGGCGCGTCACGAAGCTTTATTGCAAAGAATGCGGTCAAGAAGTTGGATTTGAAATTGAGGAAGCTCAAGGAACCCATCACTGTTCGTAATCTGGTTGGGGGTTCTCTCGATCTTAGCTGGATTAGTGGGGTGCCTGTCTCTTTTTCCAGATATAAGTTCCCTACCATCTCTATCGTCATGAATTTTACTGAATTCGATCTTATATTGGGATTGGATTGGTTAACCAAATATGAAGCAGAGGTTAGATGCGCCGAGAGAGTTGCTAGGGCAAAGATTAAATCAGGATAATATATAACCATACCATGTGAAGGTCCGAATTCTGATAGAAAAGACTTCTGGGCAGCTTTGGATGTTTCTCCTGCTCAAATAGAAAATATCCCTGTAGTCACATAAAATATTCCAGACCTCATAAAAGATATTTATGTCATTAAGAATTATGCGGACGTGTTCGAAGAAGTTGTTTGTTTACCTCCGTAGAGAGGAATTGATTTCAAGATCGCTTAATTCCGAACGCAAGGCCAATAGCTCATGTTATTCGAAGAATGACCTTGAAAGAGAAAGAAGAACTAGACAATCAAACTCGACAGCTTGTATGGAAGGGTCTGATCAGGCCTAGTTTCTCTGATTGGGGAGCAACAGTGGTGTTTGTCCCAAAGTTTGATGGTACTCTGCGATTATGTGTGGATTATCGAGACTTGAATAAGCAGACAATAAAGAATAAATATCCATTGCCGCGAATCGATGATTTGTTGGATCGACTGAATGGGGCACAAGTATTTTTAAGGATGGACCTAGCTACAGGCTTCCATCAGCTTCGTATTGCCGAAGAGTGTGTTCCTATGACAACATTCAGAGGTCCAGACTTATTCTATGACTGGTTAGTAATGTCGTTCGGCTTATGTAACGCTCCAGCTTACTTCGTCGATTTGATGAATCGAGTGTTTAGAGGAGTCTTGAATAAGTTTGTTCTAGAAATTCATTTGGAGCAAGTTCTAGAAATTCTGAGAAGGAATGTATTAAAAGCTAAACTTTCCAAATGCATATTCTGGCAAGATGAGGTAAAGTTTCTTGGCCACGTCGTATCAAAAGAGGGAATTGCTGTGGATCCAAGTAAAATCACAGCTATTCAAAATTGGAAACAGCCTAGTACTCCCACAGAAGTTCGAAGTTTTCTTGGATTGGCTAGTTATTACTAGAAGTTCGTTAAAGATTTTTCGAAGATATCTAGTCACTTAATAAAGCTTACAAAGAAGCACTCAAAATTCAAGTGGACTCCCAAATGTGAGGAGGCTTTTCAGAAGCTAAAAGTTAGGTTAACAACGGCTCCAGTGCTCACGATTATTGACGGCAATCAGGATTTAAAAGTCTGGACAGATGCCTCTAGAGAAGGCCTTGGTGCAGTATTAATGCAAAGAGGTCAAGTGGTTGCTTACGCTATCCATCACCTGAAACCGCATGAGAAAAACTACGTTACTCATGATCTTGGGTTGTTGGCTATCGTATTCTGTAACACCCCACCTCCGCCAATACCACTCTTGCAAGGGCACTAGCTTTGGAGGGGCGTTAAACAAGGTAAACATGCATGCAGATATCACAAGACAGAACATATAAGTAAAAACAGAGTAAATAAAGCAGCGGATAAAACTAACATTTCAAAACCATAGTCAAGTTACATCAAAGTACTTGGTCATTATTTTCCACAAAACATAGTCTAGAAACATCAACTGAAAACTGGAAAGAAAATCATAAAGTAACTATCCCCAAGGTAGAAGAAAGCCATAGCGAGCTCAAGTCCAAACCGTACATGAGCTATCCAGAAAAGCAGCTAAAGATCCAAGCTAGGTACTAGTGTTCCCACCCTGTAAACCTGGGGGGGAAACGGAAGAAAAGAGGCGAAAGAAAACGGGTCAGTCAAAAAGACTGGTAAGTCCTATCTACTATTAGTATAAAAACTAATAAAGTTAACTGAGCATGTAAAACAGAGATGAGGTGTAGGGTGATAACTGGCATGGTGAAAAGTTAACAAGATAGATCAAGTGTGGCATCGCATATACAAGGTTAAGTTGCACCGGGTGTGTACTAGTATTCCCATTCATGTCAAGTATAATCATGAAATGATCCCTTGGCCCAAAGCTGGCCCACATCATGAGATGACCTAAATCGAGGTCCAACTACTCGGTCTAGTCGATCGGCTCCCTATAAGCCTAACTCGTCGTGTATCGGTGTCATACGGCTTAATCGTGGAATGTAGTTAACTGTGCTAGGTCCACCCCAGGGTGTATCCAGCCCTAAGGTGTAAACCACAGACACAATTCAAGCACGCACAGTCTAAACCTACTGGTGCCCATGTTCAACTCCGGACTTAATGTGCACGACCATGGTCCGCCTGAACAACCGGTGCACCCTTCAGCCGTCTCTTTTGGCCTCTTACAATCAGTCCAGTAATCGTGCCCCACCCTAGCCTAGTCCAGGGTACCCATGATACTTCTAGTAGGTTACTGCTGAAAAGGACCACGTAACTAGGGTTTCAAGCGGGTTAAGTGTGGTTAATCCTATCCTAACCATGTATTGAGTTGGTCAAGTGTATTCAAGCAGTTCATGACTTAACCCTATCAATACATCGGGTTTAATTGGTTAAGTATATTCAAGTAGTTCATGACTTAACCCTACCAATCCATCGTGTTTAATTGGTTAAGTATATTCAAGTAGTTCATGACTTAACCCTACCAATCCATCGTGTTTACTTGGTTAAGTATATTCAAGTAGTCCATGACTTAACCCTATCATGTGGCATTAATTAATTTAATGCACCCAACCTCTCACATTAGACCTTGTTGTGGTTACTAGTTAAGCCGGGCGGGTCCAGGTAGCTTTACACCACAACCTAGTCTAACCTCGGGTTTAAGCACAACATGACCAACTACTCACATTGGATCCTATTGTTTGTAGCCACTAGTTAAGCCGGTCGGTTCCGGGTAGATTTATGCTACAAACTCAACCCAACCTCGAGTTGGCCACACTCATGTTTTCTAGAAGTCATGTCCAAATTCATGTTTATAAACATAATCACAAGTCAATGTTCATGTCATATTTTAAAACCATGTTTTCATGTCATTAATATTACCCAACCCAACGCATTCCCATCGCATGTACGTTTCGCATCATAGATCAAAAGAGGGAACTTGGCAAAAGCGTGACAAAAGGGCATAAGGTAATAAGGTTGGCCACAAGTTAAACATGGTAGCATATGAGGCATAAATATGTTCATAAGCTTGCATATCACATCATGGGCCTCAAAACATGCATAATATCAACTTAAGCAAATAGGTGAAACATGATCGTAAATGACATAGGATGGAGGCTAGAAGTTTGCATATAACATTATATGCAAGTTATCATAAAGGTTATGAGAGTTCTCATGTTGCATAATGCAATATTTCAAATCAAAGGTCATAGCTTTCTATGCATAAGGCAAAGGTGGTAGCTTTACAAACATGCATAGAATATGTTTATGCATAACATGATAAGATCAAAGCACATATCATACTTAGGCCCAAACTCAACTTGCAACATGTCATATTAACTTCATAGTTAGAATCTAAGAGTAGTATAGGGCTTACAATGCTATGAAGACTATAATTAATATAAAATAAGATTGAGACGAAGCCACTAGCAACTCTAAACACTTCCAAATGACAAGCTCCAATGAAAACCCTTGAGAAACAAGCAAAAGATCCTTGCTTTGATGAAGAAAGATTGAACTTTGGCCTTAAATCAAGCTCAGAAACTCTCAAACAAGCTTAGGAACTCTCATATGAATGAAGATTGAGGCTATGACAAGAGGGTGGAGGCCATGATTAAACATTTGGGCAGCATTTAGTTGTAGGAATGATTAATGAGGGTTTAGGCTAGGTCTAGGGGTCTTTTTATAGGTGATTAGGTTAGTTTAGACCATAGGATTAACCCTAAATCGAATCTGAGCCATCAACTCCCGTCAGAAACTTCCAGAACAAGACCTAACCTGTCAAAATGGTGCACCAGGGGTCGACATGGGTGTCGACCCCTGGGTCGACATGGGTGTCGACCCCTGGGTCGACATGGGTGTCGACCCATTGGGGGGGTCGACACAGGTGTCGACCCTGCCTGGGGCGGGAAAATTTCCGCCTATTCTGCCTTGGTTGAAATTTAAATCTGAATTCGAATTTGAACTGTCTTCGGGCTTGGAATTTTCTGAAAACTTCACTGAGCCATAACTTGGTCATACGGACTCCGTTTTTCGAAAACTCGGACTCTATTTCGCGTATTTTTCCGAGACGAACGCAATGGCACAGCCCGATTCCCTTGATTCAGATTTTAGAATTTAATTCTGCCTTGATTTACATTATAACATGTTATTAAAAATACGGGTTGTTACATTCTCCCCTCCTTAAAGGATTTCGTCCCCGAAATCTCCAAGTTAGGAAGAACGTATCCTACCATCCATCATCCATCTACTCAAAACATCATCCACAAGTAATCATTGTCCTTAAAAGATTTCTAATGCTGTATGAACATATGCAAAGGTGTGTGTATATGTACTTATCTAATGCGAAAATCAGGCGGTTACTGATTCAGTAAACCTCCTTAATGCAAAATTTGTTAGTGAAATGAGTCCATATGTATGCAAATTCCTAACATAATTTATAATCTCTACATGAGTGCACATAACATTCATTCATATGCAACATCCACGTGATAGCACAACTAGTTTCATCCATGAATAAGCATAAACACTCATGCATATGCAACATGAAAGTGTGTGAGCCGATCTTAGTGCCTAATGTGTATCATGCATCCACGAGTATCCACTTGCAAACACTTGCAACCACTTGCAACCATCAAGCATAACATGTTTCAAATACATGTTTCATCCAAAGGGTTTCTTCCTAAGGTTCTCATGACACGATTACGAGATAACAAGATAAACAAGATAAACATGGATAGCAAAAAGAAAGATATGCTAATTAGGAAAGGAGATTGAGAATGTACCCTAAAAAAGGAATGGATAAAGTCCACGCATCTTCTCCTCGGTTTCCCAAGTTGCATCTTTATCGGCTTCACTCCGCTGAACTTTCACCAATTTGACTTCTCAATTCCTTAACTTCTTGATCTCTGTTCCCAAGATACGAATCGGAGCTCTCCTCAAGGTTGCCTCTACCTCCACGTCTTCAAGAATGCTTGGTTCAACCACCTCAGCGGACTCATGTAGGCACTTCCGGAGATGCGAGACATGAAAGACATTATGCACTCCGGCTAGCTTCTCGGGCAATTTCACCTTATAGGCCATCTTTCCAATTCTCTCTATGATAGGGAAGGGTCATACGAACCTTGGTGCCAGCTTCCCAACTGCTCCAAAACGAACCACATTACGCAAAGGAGAAACCTTCACGAAAACCATGTCTCCCACTTCGAATTCCAAATCTGCCCTTCGCTTGTCAGCATAGGATTTCTGTCTATCTTGGGCCGCTTTCATCCGTCTTCTCACCAATTCAACTTTCTCGGATGTGTCCCGTATCATATCGGGCCCAAGTATAAGTCTATCTGTTGTCTCCCACCAACAAGATGGTGACCTACACGGCCTCCCATACAGAGCTTCAAATGGTGCCATCCCTATGCTGGCTTGATAGCTATTATTATAAGCAAACTCTACAAGAGGAATGTGGTCTTCCCAAGTACCACCAAAGTCAAGAACACAAAGCCTCAAAAGATCTTCTAGCACTCTATTCACCCTTTCGGTTTGGCCATCCGTCTGGGGGTGATAGGCTGTACTCAGATTCAATCGCGTACCCATCGCTTCTTGCAAACTATTCCAGAACTGGCTAGTGAAAATTGGGTCATGATCGCTAACTATGCTAGAAGGAACTCCATGCAACCGCACTATCTCCCGAAGATAAATAGATGCTAGCCATGATGCGGTCCTCTTGTTCTTCACTGGGATGAAATGAGCACTCTTCGTAAGTCTGTCAACTATGACCCATATGCTCGTGTTCCCTTTCCTTGACATAGGCAATCCATCCACAAAATCCATAGAAATACTCTCCCACTTCCATTGCGGGACCTCCAATGGATGTAATAGCCCACCTGGTTTCTTTGACTCGACTTTCACTTGTTGGCACACCATGCACTTTGAAACATACTCTGCCACTTCTTTCTTCATTCCGGTCCAAAAGAAAATGCGCTTCATATCTCTATACATCTTATCTCCTCCAGGATGTATGGTCATCTTCGAGTGATGTGCTTCTTCGAGAACTTTATGCACCGAGTCTCCTACTTGTGGAACGCATAGCCTTCCATCACGCCTTAGCCAACCCTTGTCATCAATAGTATATCTAGCAAGGTGACTAGACGTCTCACCGCGAATCAACTTGTCCATGACCTCGACTATCTGCGGGTCTCCTTTCTGTGAAGCCCCAACTTGATCAAGAAGTATAGGTCTAAGCTCAAGGGATGCTAACGAACCCGTCATCGACTCAACAGCTGTTGTAAAATCAAAGTTTGCCAAGAACTCTAGGCTCCTCATCTCAACAAACAAGGGACTCAAAGTCAACCTACTTCTGCTTAGTGCATCTGCCACAACATTACCCTTGCCAGGGGTATAAGCTATCTCGAAGTCATAAGATGCCAAGAATTCCATCCACCTTTGCTGCCTTAGATTCAGATCCTTCTGCGAGAAGAGGTACTTGAGTGACTTGTGATCAGTATACAATTCAAACCTTTCGCCTAGAAGATAGTGGCGCCAGGATTTGAGTGCAAAGACGATCGCCGCTAACTCCAAATCATGAGTGGGATAGTTCTTCTCATGAACTTTAAGTTGCCTACCCCCATAACATATCACTCTTCCTTCCTGCATCAGAACAACACCTAACCCCGTGCCACATGCATCGGTGTACACGGTAAACATCTTACCGCCATCGGGTAATGCCAAAACTGGAGCTGTGGTAAGAGCCCTCTTGAGCCTTTGAAAAGCAAGCTCACACTCTAAGTCCCATGCAAAGACTAAGTTCTTCTTCATCAACTTAGTAAGAGGGGCCGGAATCTTAGCGAAGTCCCTGATGAACTTCCTATAGTAGCCCGCCAGACCGAGAAAGCTTCTTACTTCAGTTGCATTCCTAGGAGTCTTCCAGTCTTGAACCGCAACCACTTTCGCGGGATCCACAGCTATGCCTTGCTTAGAAACTATATGTCCAAGAAATCGAACTTCCCTTCTCCAAAAATGACATTTGGAGAACTTGGCTTTCAATTGATGCGCTCTAAGCGTATCCATCACTTCCTTGAGATGACTAGCATGCTCTTCCTCATCCTTTGAGAAGATCAGAATATCATCCACGAAGACAACAACAAACTTGTTAAGGAACTCCCTGAACACCCTACTCATCAAGTCTACGAAGTAGGCGGGTGCATTAGTCAAACCAAATGGCATGACAAGCCATTCAAAGAATCCATCTGGAGTCCTAAACGCAGTCTTATCAATACTATCCTCGGCTACTCTAAGCTGATGGAATCCGGTGGCTAGATCAAGCTGAGAGAAAACAGAAGCACCAACAAGCTGGTCAAAGAGATCATCAATCCTCGGTAACGGGTGTTTATTCTTCTTTGTCAGCTTGTTCAACTCTCGGTAATCAACACATAGACGAAGCGAACCATCCGCCTTAGTGGCGAATACCACCGGAGCACTCCATTCAGAAATGCTTCGCCTAATAAAATTCTTCTCAAGCAACTCCTTGATTTGCTTACTGAGCTCCCTTCTTTCTCGTGGGGCCATGTGCCTAACGGGCAATGATACTGGCTTGGCATTATCGACTAGATAAATGCGGAAATCTTTCTCTCGTTTAGGGGGTAACCCCTTAACTTCTTCAAAGACATCAGGATAGTCTCGGACCACCCTTACAGATTACAGATCATCGATGGACGAGTCAAGAGATTCAAGATAACATAACATGACGGGACCTCTAGGGTTACAAGAAATTTCTAGGGTATTACCGAGGCGAGTCATGAGCCTCACCCCCCTATGCTCACAATCGAGGATGGCTCCATAACTGGACAACCAATCCATGCCCAAAATCAACCCGTATCCCGTGAACCCGAGAACATAAGCACTACACGTGAATTCTATGGTCAAGATGGAAATCTTCAAATCCACACAAATCATAGATAGATGGGCGGAACCCCCAATTGGATTTGAAACACTAACGGGATCCTCAACTAGACTAGTACTTAGGTGCAAACTTTCAACAATGTCAGAAGAAATAAAACTATGCGATGCGCCAGAATCAAATAAGGTGCGAACAAGATAATCAGAAATATAAACAAGGCTTTCTACAGAAATACTACCTCGGTCCTTAACTGGAGCAGTGTTGAGGGCATGCACTTGCCCTCCAGAAGGTCATGCACGCTGATTCTACCCTTGCCCTTGTCCTTGCTTCTTGGGGCAATCCTTGCTAAGATGTCCAGGCTCTCCACAGTGAAAGCATTCGCCCAACTTCCTCTTCTTCTTTCTGCAATCCTTGGCTATGTGCCCAACAATCCCACAGAAGTTGCATTTTCTTGGGTCCTTTGCCTTGGCCTTGTTGCCCTTGTTGTTCTTGTTGTTCTGATTGCTCTGATTTCCTCCCCACTTGGAGTCTGTCTTCTTGGCTTGAGTCTCATTAGGCTTGACTTCTTTCTTGCCATTCTTATCGTCTCCTTGAAGCAATGCCATGTCTACTAGGCCTTCAAAAGTGGCCCCCATGGGTATATGAGATAGGGCTAAACCTTGTAATGGCTCATTCAACCCTCGTGCAAAGCGCAAAGCCTTCTTCTGGGGAGTATTAACCATGTCCAAACCGAATCGAGCGAGCTGGTTAAACTTATTCACATACTCCCTTACTGTCATGTCCCCTTGCTTCAAAGATATAAACTTCTCCAATTGCAGATTCGCCTCAGCTGATGACAGAAACTTAAGCCCAAACCTCGTCCTAAAGTCGGCCCAAGTCTCTATAGGTCTGGTAGCATTGGTGACCTCCCACCAATAAGCATCTTCTTCTTTTAATAGCCATGCTGCCAATAAAACCTTTCTATGGTCTTCCACATCAAAGATAGCGAAGAGATCCTCGGTTTCTTTCAACCAATTTCGTGCCTCCACAAAAGTCTCCGTCCCAATAAAATTCTTGCCACCCATCGCCTTAAAGTCCTTGCAAACCTTTGCGAAATCTGCTTGTGGATTCTGAGGAGGAGGAGGAGGAGGAACCTCAGTTACGGTGGGGGTATTTGCTGGGCCCACATCGTTGGCCCTAGCTTCCAAGTACCTCCGGAACCATCCGGGAATGGTCACTCCCTCGGGGAGGTTAAGATCGGCCATACTGAAAAAGAAAAAGATAGATTAAGAACGAGGAAACGAAGGATAGTGCTAATGGCTTTTGGGGAATAGCCTTTTTAAAATAACTAGACTTTTCTTGGAAAATACTTAATTGGTTTTGAAAATAGTTTTTCAAAAGGTAAGTTTTAAAAACCTTTTGCTCAAATCTTGTAAACCTTATGCTCTGATACCAAATGTAACACCCCACCTCCGCCAATACCACTCTTGCAAGGGCACTAGCTTTGGAGGGGCGTTAAACAAGGTAAACATGCATGCAGATATCACAAGACAGAACATATAAGTAAAAACAGAGTAAATAAAGCAGCGGATAAAACTAACATTTCAAAACCATAGTCAAGTTACATCAAAGTACTTGGTCATTATTTTCCACAAAACATAGTCTAGAAACATCAACTGAAAACTGGAAAGAAAATCATAAAGTAACTATCCCCAAGGTAGAAGAAAGCCATAGCGGGCTCAAGTCCAAACCATACATGAGCTATCCAGAAAAGCAGCTAAAGATCCAAGCTAGGTACTAGTGTTCCCACCCTGTAAACCTTGGGGGGGGAAACGGAAGAAAATAGGCGAAAGAAAACGGGTCAGTCAAAAAGACTGGTAAGTCCTATCTACTATTAGTATAAAAACTAATAAAGTTAACTGAGCATGTAAAACAGAGATGAGGTGTAGGGTGATAACTGGCATGGTGAAAAGTTAACAAGATAGATCAAGTGTGGCATCGCATATACAAGGTTAAGTTGCACCGGGTGTGTACTAGTATTCCCATTCATGTCAAGTATAATCACGAAATGATCCCTTGGCCCAAAGCTGGCCCACATCATGAGATGACCTAAATCGAGGTCCAACTACTCGGTCTAGTCGATCGGCTCCCTATAAGCCTAACTCGTCGTGTATCGGTATCATACGGCTTAATCGTGGAATGTAGTTAACTGTGCTAGGTCCACCCTAGGGTGTATCCAGCCCTAAGGTGTAAACCACAGACACAATTCAAGCACGCACAGTCTAAACCTACTGGTGCCCATGTTCAACTCCGGACTTAATGTGCACGACCATGGTCCTCCTGAACAACCGGTGCACCCTTCAGCCGTCTCTTTTGGCCTCTTACAATCAGTCCAGTAATCGTGCCCCACCCTAGCCTAGTCCAGGGTACCCATGATACTTCTAGTAGGTTACTGCTGAAAAGGACCACGTAACTAGGGTTTCAAGTGGTTTAAGTGTGGTTAACCCTATCCTAACCATGTATTGAGTTGGTCAAGTGTATGCAAGCAGTTCATGACTTAACCCTATCAATACATCGGGTTTAATTGGTTAAGTATATTCAAGTAGTTCATGACTTAACCCTACCAATCCATCGTGTTTAATTGGTTAAGTATATTCAAGTAGTTCATGACTTAACCCTACCAATCCATCGTGTTTACTTGGTTAAGTATATTCAAGTAGTCCATGAATTAACCATATCATGTGGCATTAATTAATTTAATGCACCCAACCTCTCACATTAGACCTTGTTGTGGTTACTAGTTAAGCCGGGCGGGTCCGGGTAGCTTTACACCACAACCTAGTCTAACCTCGGGTTTAAGCACAACATGACCAACTACTCACATTGGGTCCTATTGTTTGTAGCCACTAGTTAAGCCGGTCGGTTCCGGGTAGATTTATGCTACAAACTCAACCCAACCTCGAGTTGGCCACTCTCATGTTTTCTAGAAGTCATGTCCAAATTCATGTTTACAAACATAATCACAAGTCAATGTTCATGTCATATTTTAAAACCATGTTTTCATGTCATTAATATTACCCAACCCAACGCATTCCCATCGCATGTACATTTCGCATCATAGATCAAAAGAGGGAACTTGGCAAAAGCATGACAAAAGGGCATAAGGTAATAAGGTTGGCCACAAGTTAAACATGGTGGCATATGAGGCATAAATATGTTCATAAGCTTGCATATCACATCATAGGCCTCAAAACATGCATAATATCAACTTAAGCAAATAGGTGAAACATGATCGTAAATGACATAGGATGGAGGCTAGAAGTTCGCATATAACATTATATGCAAGTTATCATAAAGGTTATGAGAGTTCTCATGTTGCATAATGCAACATTTCAAATCAAAGGTCATAGCTTTCTATGCATAAGGCAAAAGTGATAGCTTTACAAACATGCATAGAATATGTTTATGCATAACATGATAAGATCAAAGCACATATCATACTTAGGCCCAAACTCAACTTGCAACATGTCATATTAACTTCATAGTTAGAATCTAAGAGTAGTATAGGGCTTACAATGCTATGAAGACTATAATTAATATAAAATAAGATTGAGACGAAGCCACTAGCAACTCT